>VWYI01019982.1:13705-28832 GCA_013399455.1 Anthoscopus minutus | reverse complement strand
ATAAAAAAAAAGCAGTTCTACTCAGATCTGTGCTAAGAGCTTTCATTTCATCATAATATAAAACAGCAGATCCGTCACCTTTCTCTATTCAGTACTCTTGATTTCGAGGTTGAAGTGAAAATTAGAAGCTGTTCTTTCTGGCTCACAGACTGGGTTGCATTTGCTTAGTCTTATTCCATGACAGTAGGATGGAAAGAGGTCAGTAACANAGTCTTATTCCATGACAGTAGGATGGAAAGAGGTCAGTAACACTGGTAAGTACTTCTGAATCTGATTTTATTTATTTATTTTTAAAATCTTTTGGTGCTTTGGCTTTTTGTTAATGTGCATTTCCTAAGAAAAGCTACACTGTGTATTTTGTAAAAGGCTGTGTCTTAAGCAGAAATGCAACGATTCCTTGAGAATGCTTATATGAGATGTTAGAGCTCCTTCAAGAATGAATGAATTACTTGAAGTAGAAATTCTGTAATAGGAAAGGTTTCTCAATATTCTATATATTTCATAGCATCACTGGAACATTTTGTGTGTTGCTTTTTCTGTCTGCCTTGTCCAACCAGCAGTAGCAGATAAGAAATTAATCTCTTCTCAAGATGTTGTTTGCATTATATTCATAGCAAAACAATCTCATTACCCTTATAGTAAATGATGAAGTAAGCAGGTATTTTACGTAGTGAAAGCAAATTATTAGATAAAACACTATGTTATGTATAAATTTAACCATTATGGAACATTAAAAATATCTCAGGATATGAGATGCAACAACGAAGATCAGAGTGTAAAACAAATTCTTAAGGAAACTTGATATAGATTTTTTTTTTTCCTTTGGAAAGTTTTTATCAAATCAAAACCAGGGGCTTAATTTTTTAGTACGAAGGGTGAGGAGGTGGGGGGGAGATGAACGTAGTGTCACCTCCTGTTGCTAAGTAACAGCATCTCCTGGCCATTTTTATCTGATAAAGGAAGTCCAGTTGACGTTATGCATTATTCATCAGAGTTCCAATCAAACAATCAAAATTGTTTGCTTACACTGGGGACATTTAGTAAGATCAAAGAAACCCTCCTTGAAACTACTGGAGCTTACACCACTGCCAGACAGCCCTTGATACTCTGCAGTAAGTATCATTTCTGGCTTGGGCGTGCTGCAATAAAGTGAATTGCTTTGGAATGTAAAAGTTTTCTCATCAGGACAGACTTCTGAATTTTAAAAGGACTGCACGTTGATTGATGAGAACTGGATCAAAGGAAAAAGGTAAAGCTTTGGAAACATAGTTTCCTGATTTTTCACAGCAAAATTAAAGGAATTACTTGAAGCAAACCTTTTTGTTAGGTTTGCACGCAAAAGCTCTAGAAGTATTTTTGTCCGTCTGTTTTAAAATATACATTGTTCAGAGTTGTTTGCATGCTTATGATTATATGCTATGGTGAACTGTGCTGTGGGTGAGAGAACGCTGCTGAGTATTTTCTGCAAATCTTGTTTTTTCTACGTGAGTTTTTAAGAGTATAATAAAATGCAGAAGGTAGCAATGAAGTTAGAGAAGGATCACAATATCATTCCAGGAACTCTGCCGGACACAGGCAAACATAATTCAGTGTACACTTTGGAGAGTTGTAATCTAGCATCTCAGCAGAGCTGAGATTCAAAAGGATGGCAAAAACATGAACCTTAGCTACAAAACAGTGCTAGGAGTAGTCTACCATTTCTTAGTGATTGCTCTTACCACATACTGTAAAAGTGATGGAGTGATCTGTTGCTGCTTCTGGTCAGCAAGAGGTGAGAGGGAAGGCAAAGTTGGCTTCTGGTCCATTTAGGTGGAATATCCAGAAAATTGTGTCTTCCTTTCTAGTGCAGCATTTTGGCATGAGTGGCAAGAATGCAATCTTTGATGTAGTCTGTTAATAGTAGTGCCTTCTCAGAGGCACTGGCTGGGAATCTGGCTAAAGGAGGTCCCTGTCTGATTTTCTTTTTAAGAGAAAATGTAACAGGCAGATGAATACATGTGTCTTAAGAAACAGAGACTGTGACTAGAATACAGGTGATTGTACTAGGAAGATACTAGGAATCTTGCTAATACTGCAGTGGCACTTTTCTTTTTTGTCTTTAGACAAGGGTTTGAATCAAACACTCTAAAATAGAAAAGGATGTTTATGAAGTTCTATGAATAGTGACTTGAAAATATTTGGCCCTAATATGCCAGATAAAGTACTTTAGTGACTGCCTACACAGTTCTTTCCACAAAGAAACCCACCAGCTTTTTTCTCTGACATCTCTGTAATCTTCTCTAGGAATCTGACTGATTGTTCATACCGGAGTATTGTACACAAACACAACGCACCTTCAAAATGGACTACTTTTTGGACGTCGAGTCTGCTCACAGACTGTTTTACAGTCAGGGAGCCCAAGGTAAGAAACTCTGGCACTGACTCAGAAAATTACTAGTTTAACTGTACAGTTAAAATATACAGGGCCAGATAGGGGCCAGTGACTGATGTGTTAAGAGGGCACAGAGTAAGGACTTCAAAATGGATGGGCTTTAAAAGGGAAAACAAGAAGAGTAATGGTGGGCTTGATCTGCCCTCTCTGAGGATAAGAAAGAGCTGTGAGAGCTGCTGGGTGTGCTGCAGGAGCAAAAAGAACTGCCAAGATCCAGGTTCTGGTGTTGCAGAGCCCAAGTGGACAAGACAGAGGAGACAGCAGTGGCCTGCAGCTTGTTGAGTAAGCCTGCGGTGTCCTTTCCCTTCCTCCTTTTGCTTCTCAGTGCTGTCAGGATCATAAGGTGACGTTATTCAGGAAAAACTGGTTTGGGAAAGCCCTGAGGCAGTCCCCCACACAGTTTGCAAACAGCAGCTCTCAGTGGTCTGTGTCCTTCCCTGTGAAATGCTGGCCCCTGCAGAGCAGCAGCAGGGTGAGAGGGGAAGGGTAACCAAGATCCACTGCTTCAGTGTAGTTGAGACTTGTTCACGACATAGATGATATTTTTGGTAAAGTTAGTTCACATATTTCTCACCAGCTCTATATTTGGAGAAAACTTGCAATTTCAGAGAGAAGGGTGTTCTTTTTCCCTTAAACTTTAAACACCGTATTAAATTCAAGAAAATTGTTAGAGCCAAGAAGCTCTATCAGCCATTTTTTTTTCTACATATTGCCTGTTTTTTGAAAATGGAATCCATTTTTCTTCCACTATTAATTTCATTGGTTGCTAATCAAATGCAAAGTCTGGACAACAGAGTTTGGCCTTCCCTCTGGAGGCTATTCTCCCAGAGCAAAATGTAATCCATGCAAGATGCCACCACCCCAGGATACATGGGGAGCAGTATCACCTCTGACCTTTGGTTCAGCTGAGGTGCTGCTGCCTAACACATACTGTGTTGCTTAGCTGCTGCCTCAGTTGTTGAGAAACACTTTCATCTGTACCAGCTGCAGAAAGCTTTTCTTGTCACAACACAGCTTCCTGCATTGAACAAGAGAAGCAAATACTAAGCACCACAAAATCAGGCAAAAAACCAGCTGAGGGCAGAGACTGATTTTGATGATTTTTTTTCTCCACCTCTAAAATGCAACAAACACCTGAGCATTGCTACAGAAGTAATACTAAAATATGTTTGTCAACTGTCTTTGAGCAGAGAGGTTGGACTAGATGACCTCCTGTGATCCCTTCCAACCATAACCATTCTGTGACATCTCTATGGGAACAAACCATTTCTATTCCATTGAAACTAAAATTCAGGAATATACATCTCACTGCTTTACAAGCTATAGCAAATTATCAACATCATCCCAATGCTTTGTGCACTGCAACATACAGAGGCAACTGTGGAAGAAAGAATATGTGTTTATGCAATGAAAGTCTATTACAGTCATGTGCAAAAGGTGACGAGTAAGAGTTGCGCAGGTCACCTTCACTGTAACTATTTCCAAGCAGGCAAGACTGAAAAAACAGTATCTTGCCCATACTTGGAAAAATTATATTGTTAGCACATATAGAAATGGTTGTACTGATCAGTTATTATATCCAAAACAAGGAAAAAAATCCATTATAGAGAGCTGTATTCCTTGATACAAATGTCATCAGCAGGGGGCTGACCTCTAGATCTGTCATGTGGACTTCTATCCCTTGGCCAAAACAAATAGGAACTAGCACTGAGACTTGGAGATTTTTTGTTCTCCTGCTTGTGAATGTTTTATGAGTCACCAATTACATGCTTCTCCTGTGCACCAGAGTGTCCCAGACCCTAACTATCTCCACAACTAGAAACATTGATAGAAAAGCAATACTGCACTTAGGCTCTGTCCCCTTGCACTTTTCACCTTTCTCATTGCTCTTTTTACTGCATTTCCCACAGCTCCTGCCCTTTGTGTCCCTTACCTCTACATGCTTGAGGTGAGGCCTCTTCCCCAAACTCTAGTAACCTCCCCTCTCTTCATATTTCTGTCCTTGAGGTCAGCTGCTCTCCAACAAGCTGAGTGCCAGCAGGGAAATTTCTCTGAGCACAGAAGAGAAAATGTGCTTCTGCTTTACATTTTCAAATGCTGCAACACAGCAGGCCCCTGGCACCAGAAGAGGTGCCTGAGAGGAAGAACGGATGAACAACTGCAGTGGCAATAGGATGTGACATGAAATGTGGCCTGTGCAAAGAGAAGTTTCAAGAGGCTTTCACTGAGCCTTTCTGAGATGCCACAGACAGCTTCAGCAGGCCGAAAAATAAGCCTCTGGAAGAATAATAATCTTCAGGCTTTTCTGCAGTAAATGCCTTTATCACTATCTTTAGCCCCAAACTTCTAAATATCCCATTCCTCTCAGCTACTTTACCCCCAGTACATAGCAAGGAACTTAAACCTATCAAGTGTGTGTGCATTCATGCTGCCTATACAGCTCTGCTAACTCCTGTTGCCCTTGTACCTTATGCCAGATTTTAAGGCTGACTTCCAAAAAACAAGCACTTCTAAATGAGATAATGGCATGATATCTCCAAACATGGGCAAAACCAACATATTTCTTTCCTTCTCCACCTTCTGAGGAACAGGCTAACTGCATTAGCTTTAACTTTCTGAAACCGCCTCCAAAACACACTGAATGTGAGGCACTCATCTGCAATAAATAGCATAGCTCAAGTAGCTAGTATGAACTGAATAAAAGGTCTGCAAGAAATCATTGTCAACAGATCTGCCTAATGACATTGCAAGTAACTATTTGATGTTGGTATAATAACACAATGCTATTAGCAAATCACACTATGAAACAGCATGTGTATATGCATTAAAACTGCAATAAGAACTGAGTGAAAGAAAGCTACAGTATTCTGCCATTTAATTAGAAACAACATCAGGAAATGGTTTATGTATTATTAGTACGGTAGTTATATTATTAGTTATTGCATTACAAAGTGGTCTGTTTACAAAATGTAGAATGGATTTATGACCCGCTCAACTCTTCTGTGAGATTTGAAGGTCTCTGCCTTTTAGTACTCCAGATCAAGAAAAAAATCTTTCCAGTGTTTTCCTATTAATGACACAGCAATGTTACAAATGGCAGCTGTAAAGCTTATTCTCATTTGTAACCATTCCTTGTGGGTGGAAGAGAAGGGAAGAAGTAGGAATGCAAAATGTTGGGAAGGAACTGAAAGAGCTATGACATTATTGACAACTGATGACATCAAATTCTACTTGGCCTGGGGTCTTGTGTAGTCAAAAGTGTGATACTCTGACATCAACAAATAGACTGAGACAGGGCTTTATCCTCCAGCAACTAACCCATCAGTTCTCTATGCCTTACTGCCTGCACTAATGCCCACACCTTGTTCCTACTCCTGCAGAAAGATGCAAAGTGCCTTTGCTGTTTTAGGGTATGAGGAGAGAGGTGTTACTTTACAAGCTGCCACCTCTCCCATCCTCTCCTCTGCAGGAGCAGCCATCACCTCACTTCCATGTGAAAGAGCAGAGAAATGCTTGCCCATATAGGCTGTATCTGCTGTTCAGACAGCTGTTCCCTGTTTCCTTCAAGGAAAGTGAAGCAGGAGGGATGGAAAAGTCACAAAAGCTGGATCTGGCAGTAGGATTAGCTAGATTTAGAAAACTTGGTAAATGAAGCCAGCTGGCTGTAGTCTTCAAACACAAGCCAGAAATATCCTAAGCTCTGCAGCCCTCCTGACTGTCTCTTCTGTACTGTATGTTGGAATCTAGGAGCTGGTGGGATGTCCTTGCCAAGTGCATAATGCCTGGTGACGCATCTGCAAATCAGAAACAGGAAAGAAAGGACTGTGATCTCTTGGATCCAGCCTCTCGCTCTTGGAAAGCCTGAATCTGAAAGCTAAGCATGAAGCTGGACTTTCATTTTCAAAAAAGCCTTTCTCCCTCTGAAGTGTCTGGAAGATACTGGTTATTCTTGGCTGCAAATATATTCTAAATACAAATCTATCATGACTTTCAGCTGCAAAGGGCTGAAAGTATATAATGTGGCCTGGAATAGGATTTCGCTCACTTATCCCTTAGGTGACCTCAGTGAAGATGTTTCCACCTAACAGTTCTAACTAGCTTGGCATGTAGCAGAAAAAAACGTCATTTTAAAAGCAGGGTTCACCTAATCTTAGACATCTTCCTTGTGTTAATATAAGTCTTGTTTCTATACTGATTATGAAAGCCTAGACAGTGAACTTGAGTGAAAGATGCCTGTGCTAATACCATTTGTTTTCATAGAGGAATGGCGTGTCAACATGCAAGATAGAGTCTAATTCAGAAAAGAGAGAATATCAAGGAATTCCCCAGAATTCCCCAGAATTCCCCAGAAGGGAGAATTCCCCAGAAATTGGTAAAGTTGTAATCCAAAGCTGTAAATGTGCAGATCCCATCTTGGCTGTAGACATGTCTTAGAGAGGCATCATTGACCATGAAGATCCGTATGAAAGTTATGCTTTCGGGCATGCAAAGAAAGATGTCACATTTGACAGAGCTGAGCAGGCAGGCACTGGGGAGCAGCAGAAGTGAGCAGCAGCATGAGGGAAAGTAAACCCAGAGTCACCAAAACAGGCAGAGGCAGCAGCCTCACCTATGAGAGGTAAAGCACGGCAGCACATGAGCCAAGCAGGTCTGGTTACAGTCGCCAGGTTTAGTCAGGAGTCCAGACCATCAGACAAGTCCATGGATGATGAGGCAGGCATGAGACTAAGCGGGACATGAAGCCAGCAGTCTGGATGTGGATCAGTGAGGAATGTAGCCAGACACAGGCACAGCTGCAGCTTTGCTCAGCAAATGGGCAGTGGTCACAGTGTAAGTGTAACTCCAAAATCAAGGAGAAAGCAGCTGTTGAGGCTTCTTTCTCAAAATGCTCCAAAGCTGGCCAGGGCCTCTTAAACTACTCTCTCCAATAGCTGTACTGTGTCAAAGATCCTGCTTGAGCACAGCCAACTAAACTCTGTGCAAGGAGTCACACACAGCTGTTGGTACCTGGCTTTTGCCTAGGCTTAATCAGGATTAAGAGCTGAGGAACCCTCCCTCCTTCTCATTGTATACAAGGGGGTTGAGCACCTGGATGATCTCTAAGACAGAATAATTCCTGCCCAGTACATTGCAACTGGAGGCTTTAGGTACCACCAAAAAAAGGGATTTTCCCATCACAGATAGCACATAGCACTTTTCTGCAGTCATAATCTGATGGAATGGGGCCCAAGACTCACCCTCTCTTGGTGCCTCTAGCAGCTCCACACCACAATCTGATAGCATGAGCTGCACAGTGCATTGTCAGGATGCCACTCTGGGCTGCAGGCATCCACCTTTGCAGCACAGTGGGACTCTCAGGTCCCTGCTGGGAGTTTGGGTTTAGCTCTCACATGACTTCTGAGTCAATCAAATATTTACTAATTCCCTGGAGAGCTGTGTGTTCACTTTTCCAGTCTTATATCCTTTTGCACCAGCAGGGCACACCAACTTAAAATCAGGTGTGTTAATTATTTTGAAGATTCTGCTTGAAGTTGCTTGCTAGCCCATTTGGTAAGATACACTGTGCCTATTCAAATAACTGGAAAAAAACCTCTTGAAGGTTTATCTTAAGCTATCCATTGTACCTATAAGTAAGTTACAGATACAATTACACTTACATTAGGTATGTTTTTAAAGGTTGCAACATTCCTGTAATTCCCTTGATTAATTTACATTCGTCAGGAGCATAAGTGAATAAAAAATGGAAAGTAAAAAATATATGGCCGGGGGTAACAAATTTGTTTGGACACAGAGGCCACAACTCCTCAAAAGATTTCAGGACATCATTCTTCTTGATAACGTTTAATAAAGTACTCGCAGGTACAGTTTTAATTTTACATTTTTCGGTTACTCTATGTTTCCACAATATTTATTTCACTGTGCTTCATTTTTGCTCATTTATTTTAATTCAGTCAGTGCTGATTCATTCAAGATGTTTGATTTTTATCACTGCTGACTCTTCATTGCTACTCACCTTCTGCTTTTGCATATCAAATTGGGTCCAGTATTTTATAAAAAAACATTGCTGCGGACCTCCTAGATCCTAATCCAGAATTATTCCACTCTAGATGTCCCTCTATCCACCAAAATTTTATGATTAATCCATCTGATATGTTAACATATTTTCAAAATTATGATAGCTTCCAGGTCTTTTTTATTCATGTGATATCACTAGTTCTTAGACTGATATCAATAGCAGAAGAACTAGTAATATCAAATTAGTAACATCAAATAAAATGTCCCTATCTTTAAATATCATTAAGAAACTGATCAATATCAACCTTTTTTTCATCCTTTTTAAACTTTTTAGAATCCTTTCCCCACCTCCTATTCTGGCATATCCCCATTATTGAGAAATTGGGTACAGCCTATGCCTTTATACACAGAGAAACAATCAAGTTTCACCTAAAATGTAGAAAAAATGCTAGGTAGGCAAATTGTGCGTACTTTTACCCAAACACAGCAAACCAGAAGAACGAATGTGTGCATAAACATGGATTTCTTTTCACATGGGTACTGTAATTTGCAATCCTTGGGCCTGTACTTGAATACAATGTATCTACATACTTTGCTTCAGATTACTGGTGTCCATCAGGACAGATTTCAACAGCTTTGCTTCAGAGACATGGAGCAATCCATAAGCATGTGCTTCTTGTGTCTGGGAGACACAAGCCTATAAATCTTTCTTCATAAATGACAAATTATGTCCTCTCCACATGTTCCACTCTCTGCCTCTCCTGCCACTCATGCCCCATTTCCCAAATCTAATCCTTCAAATGCTGTCCTTTCACCTTATTTTAAATGCAACTGATAAAGTGAAGTGGCATTAAACCAGACCAAAACATTTTTTTCCTGTTAAACATTCAATTGAACCCACTGCCTGGTTTGCCTTTAAGGAAGAATATTCACAGCCTAATAACGTTTCTTTAGCACAAGAGGAGTATCATGTGCTAGATGAAACAAAATGTACCCGAACTCATATTTTTAAAGCTTCCATTTAGCCAAAAATACATTTCTGCATGCATTAACTACATGCAGATATGTTTCACCACGGTGAGCCCTCTCCACAGAAGCATGAAGGAGAACTGAGTAAGATCTCATATGTTTCTCTAGTGAAAAAAAAGCAGCGAGGAAGAAGAATCCTATTCAATCAGCAAGAGTAGGACTGCAATTAAAATATTTTCAGAGGTGTTTTACAAAGTTGTTCAAAAGTTGCTCTGAGAAATTAGGTTTTCCTCAGAAAAGCCTTTAAGATTTCTTATGTAAACCAGCATCCCTTTTGTGGCTATTTCATTATATTTTGAAGCTGCTTGTGATTCTTTTCATCAGAAACACACCCTTTCTACATCCAGACATCTACAATAAACGTTTTAGCACTTTGCTTGTACTAAGATAAAAATCATCATATTTCAAAGATTTGCCATTTTGTGGTCAAAATCTACTCTGCAAATTAGGGTTTCTAGGTGAAGACCCTATTGAGTAAAAAATGACCAGAGTATTTGTGTAACCAATGAGCTATTTTAATAAAGGCTGACTGGTAAAAGTGGATTGAAAAATCAAAATGAATATTCCATGTTTTCTCCAATTAATTTTTAGGAAGACGCCATTTCACCTCTGAAATTTTTCCAATTACGTTTTTTTCTAACTAATACAACTCTTAAAAAAATCAATACTATAGCTCTGCAAAACATAAAGGTAGTTCTTGGCAAACAAAAATTACTACTAACATTTCTATTAAAATATGTGAAAAAGTATTTTACTGGATAAAATGGAAGGCATCAAAAATTCCTTGCAAACCACCCTTCATGTTTTCAGTAATTTTAAGCAGTATTCAAAACTTGGGACCAGCTGTAGATCTAACTAAATATATTGAAATTATATGTTAAAAATGCCTCTGAACTTGTAATATAAAAATTTACATATTTTACTTTCCCTTCTCCCAAAGACATGTTACATTTCAATAACATACAATATTTTGAGACAAACAAATGCAAGATTACGTATAATCAATTCTAACATGTCACATGATGTACAGTACACCAGTGATAGTTTTAAGGTATTTTTCCCTTCATAAGCAACTTTTTCCCTTTCTAACAAATGCCAGACAAGACATTGTCACAATGTGCCAATTAGGGTGTAAGCCTAGGAGGAATAATGAAATTAGAATGAAAAAATGTAACAAAATGACTGATTTCCCTTCCACATGCTGGGTCAGTGGCTCCTGAAATGGAGCCTTTAGACACTGGTTTCAAATCCATTTGCAGAGAAAGCAGGTCCCTGAAAGTGTACTGTAATGTCATTCCACTGCTCCAAGACCTTCAAGAGGATACTTCCTAATTTTCCTGAAAAACTGTCTTCTAAAGGTGTGTCCCAGAGACTGAGCTGGTTTGTGGAGAGCAGCTGAAGCTAGAGATACTGGTGGGTTACTGGTGGGTGATGGACCCAAGAGTCACATTGGGTATATATTGGCAGCTTTACTAAAAAAATGTATAGCGAGTCATTCTTGGGAAAAAAGGCCTGCTGTGGATTAGGAAAAGTGTGTACAGTTATATTCATGGCAGGTATGAACATTCAGTGTCACTACCAGTGACACTACAGTGTGGCTACTAGAATGTGATAAGCTATACTTTCCAGTTCTGGGGCCGTGTACGAATTGATCTTAGGTTTTTATTGCAAAATGTTTTGATATTTATTAGCCTACTCTGAAATGTTTTCAATGTTTGCTTAAAATTTCCAGTCATTCTTGAAAACTCCTTTTGGTAATATACACAAAGGGTAGATAATGATGGTTGTCAAAGTAATACATAATGATTACTCCAAGAAACATTTTCTAGCATCCACCTACCTGCAGTCAAAATGAATACAAGCCAGATCCCAATATTTTGACCCAAAAGGTAAAAATGATTTATAAACAATTATATAGAAAAGCCTACTCTTATCCTCTGTTTACTATAAATGTATATGTAGTTTGGTGTTGGGATTTTTTTTTTCAGATATACTTCTATGCTGGGATCCAGATAGCCCTGAAATGCAAGGGTGCCCTTTCACTGACTTTAACTACAGCTAGATCATGCCAATTTTAAAAGACAAATCTTTTACATGGTTGTTTTATGAGATGATTTTTACAATGCTGACTTCCCACATAGATAAATCTTCCTTAAGTGTAAATTTGAAGATGCAGTAGACAAAGTTTTCCATAGCAGAAATTTTCCATTCTCTTTTATCTTTATTACTGTACTTCCCTAATACAAGTGAGGAAGGGTTTACAGCCTAGTTGCAGTGTTTACTTTAGCTTAATCTAAATAGTTGACCCCATTAAATCAATTTCAACTCTTGCTCTTTGCTTTTATTTCAAATTCAAATGCTAGGTTAGAAATGAGCAAAAACTAGAAAGAAATCTATTTAAAAACAGAAAATAAGTAAGTTAGACATAACCTCTACCTCCAGCAGCATAGATTTTCTTGTTTAGTAAACTACATAATACTGCAAATTGAAAAATAGAGCATGACAGCTTCTGTTAACTCATACTAATTATATGCTATCATACCTAACACCTTAGTCAGATTTTAGGCATCTGAAAGCTGCTGATTGACAGGTCTCATTTGAAACTCTAAAAAAACTTTTAAAAGAAAGAATCATAGTTAGTAGGTTGCAGAATATGCTCTTAGTCACTATCAGTCATGCATGCTTTCCAGTTCCAACAGGAAAATATAGTTGTTAGTTATTTGAAGTGTGATACTTTACAAAAGCCCTGAGATAAAGACTTATGCTAGATAATGTCCCAACAGCAAGAAACATTTAGAGTTTAGGCTCCTAGGATCTTACAGGGTCCCACATGGTAGTTAATAGGCCCACATTACAGGTAAAGATGGGCTTTCAAGCAGAAATTCTCTTTCAAATTATATATGAAGTGGAGGAGAAAGTACTTGTGCATAGTCCTCATGCTTTCAGTGATCAGCCAGATCCCAACTCACATTTGTGATAATCTTTTATCTACTCAGAGAGTTTAGGTGAACATACTTACAGAGATTCTTCTCTTTGTGATTTGTAATTTATAGGCTCAGTGCCCAAAACATTCAGCAGCCACTCATAATTTCATTTCACATATAAAATACCTACATTTAAGGGATATTATCAAGGCTATAAGTTCCAGAGCTAAATACCTAGGCAATGATGAAGGTTGCCTCTTCAACATTAATTCAATCTCCTTATACATATGGATTATAGTAGGGCTTCTAATTGCATGATGACAGCAATTTTTTACTATCCTACCATTTGTTTCATGAGTGCTTGGAGTGGGCAGTGCTCACTTAATGAGCCAGTATTAAATATTTTGCTTTCTCCTCCTTGAATGCATGGCCTCAAGCCATTTAAATCCTGTTCAGAGGATAGAAATCTTAATTTCCTCATGGGCTTTTCATTGGTGCTTCACTTTACAATACTAATGGATTTATATGTTCACAAATTCCTACAGAAGGAAAATTATGTTTCTCCCTGTTCCACAACAATTAAGACAAAGTGATCAAGAGCAAAAAGAAACTGTTAATTTTAAATGCCCAAGACAAGACAACAAGAAACTGAGTTTTGGAATAGTTGCATCTTGTCAAGAATAATAACCATACCATGTGTTCCAAGTACAGCTTCCACTACAAATTAATTGACTACTTAAACGTTTCCACCACTCAGGTAGCACAGCCTCAAAAACAGCATTCAGGAAAAGAGAGACTGCAGCTATTGAGAAGTTGAGAATTGTTTTAGTGGCAAAACTAGGAACTTAGACCACGCAATTTGTGGCAGTAACAGCTATAGCCTGTGTCTTTGGGGCACACAAGACAGCAATCATTTCTTCGTATCATTCAGTGCAGACCTTAAATTCTGCAGCATGTAGAATATAAGGCAAGGACCTGATAACAAACAGCCTGTTCTGCTACCTGCTACAGATCATCTCTTCCACAGAGTGATTTTCCTTCTCTTTTCTTTTCTAGTCTTTTTAAAAAAATCATTATTATTATTATTCTTTTTCTACCTATTTCTCCCCCTTTCTCTTTCTCTGTTCTGCTCCTATTCTCATCTTCATTTCTTCTTACCAGCTCGTCGGGCAACCCTTCTCACTGTGCCCACTCTAGTGACAGCAACTTCTGAGGATGACATAGACCGGAGACCCATCAGAAGACTCCGGTCTAAGAGTGACACCCCTTACTTGGAAGAAGCTCGGATCTGCTTCAACCTTGATAATGGTAAGACCACACCTTCCCTAAACAGTTAATGAAACACTCTTTTGGAGATGCAGATGGACCAGATGGTACCCTCTCGTTCACAAGTGATGTGATGGTTTACCAGACATCCAAAGATGCCAAGGCTGTCTAACTACAAGCACCTGCATATGTATGAAGAGGGATCGTTTTCAAAATTCTCCTGCAAGTGCTAACTAAAACTTTTTCCCTGTTTTAGCCAGGGTGAGCTAGTGAGATCACACCAAAACAGAATTGATTTGCAAACAAAATATATCTTATCCATTCCAGGCATCCAGAAATGTGAAAGTTCTTGAGAACATTTATGAAGGGATTACAGCTAACAGCAGACTTGAGCTAAACCAAATGTTTCAGCCATTGAAGAGCATGCAGCACAACCCGAAACCACTATAGGGCTAATTGGCAAACATTTAACAGAAAACTCTTGACTCTGCAGGAATGAGTAAGAAAGCCACCCTTCAACATTCAGACCAACTGGCGTTATTACTATCACTTCAGAGTTAGCGAGCCCCAGCATTCCTTCCCTGGTCTTTTATTCTCATTGAAGTTGATCAAAACAAAAAAATTTCGAAGTGCTGACAACTTAGTAGTGACTTTAAGCAGAGTGGGTTTGTTTTTGTTTTTTGTAAAAAAGAAAGCCCTGAATTAAATGGCATGAGCCAGTACACTCTTAGGCACATATTTTAACTGTCTAACTCTTACTTTATGTAGTACTTTTGTGCTGCCCACTTTTTTTAAATACCATTTTTAATTATTTATATTACACTAACCAACCAACCAAAACTGAAGTCCCTGCCTGTGGCAGGCAGCCTACAAACCACAGGGCAAGAACGTCCACATAAAGAGCCGATTACTAAACAGGGAAACAGAGATGCCACAAAACACCGAGCCCAGTTTGCAGCCAGAGAACGGAGTTTCTGCTTTTTGCAGATGGTCACATTTTTCTCAAAGTCCAGCCGAAGCGACCGAGGAAGGCGAGCCCCGGGCTCTGGGCGCTGATCAGTTTCAAACGTTGAGTGCAGGCTCCCCAGTCCCCTTAGCATTTTAAACTGCCAAGGTGTGGCACACCATCCCGCTTTACATAATGGGTTTGCCCAAGGAAAGAGGGCAAGGGATGCACCATTAGATATCCCACCAAGTCCTGATGCAGCTCTACTGTGAGTTCTGGACGCCCTGGGTTGGAAGGGAGCAGTTCGGGGCGCCGGGCTTGCGGCGGGGTGGCACCTCTGCCGGCCAGGCCCATCGGCGGCGTTTGGCCCCTCAGCCGGGACCTCCCCCGGGGGCGGGAAAGGCGCTCGGCCGGACCGTGCCCGGGGCGGGGGCCGGCAGCGCCGGGGCCAGGGACACTGCTCCGTCCCCCGCCGCGGAGGCGGGCGGGACTCGGCGGGGGCAGCGGGCAGGGCCG
>VWYI01019982.1:0-13514 GCA_013399455.1 Anthoscopus minutus | reverse complement strand
GGCGGCGGGGAAGGCAGGGAGGGAAGGGGCCGCCCCCGCCCTCCGCCCCGCCAGCGCCCGCGGGCTCCCCGGGCGCTGCCGCCCGGCCCTGCCCAGGGACCCGCGCCTTCGCACCTCGCCGGCCTCCCCCGGCCCTAACCCGCGGACCGGCTCCCCCCTCACCTGGGTGAGCCGGCAGCCGGCTGCCCTGTTCAGACCCTTGAAGCTTCCCCTCTCCCAGAGCGCCGCCCTCTCGCCCGGCACGGCGTCGTGGCGCATCCCCACAAGGCTTCTGCGCTGTCCCTCCATGCCAGGTACTGGCGTCCCTCCTGGACACGCTGCCCTTGGTGTTTTGCAAGTCTCTCCCTGGCTCGCTCTTTGCGTTCTTCCTCTGATGGGTTTGTGACTCAGAAGTGCAAGGAAACTTGCACCTGTGTTGTACACTTAGTTTCATGAGGTCCCCAGTTGTCTCAATGTTGCATTTTGGGACTCGATGGGTGTACAACCTGATGGTTTCTATCAATACACCTCCAACTCCCTGCATTCACCGCTTCCTGCCTGTTATTGGGATGAACCTCCTGCAGTGCTCTACCTGACCTTTCCTTCCCCTTTCTCCACTACTGTGCCTTCCTCTTTGCCACCTCTTCCTCATGACTCTTGAGATTTAAGCTGTCCCCTTCAGTTCATCCTGCACATGATGAAACTATCCTGTTTCTTTCCTACTAGGCCTGTGGGTTTCCCTCCTTTCGTGACCTTTCCTTATGAACTCTGTCAACAGCAAACTAACTACACCAGAGATTACTTGCTCTCAAAAACAAAAGAAACGAAAGTTCTTTCTGCTGGTTCTCTGCACCAAACCAGACTTCCTCTGTTTGGGAATGGGGACAGCATGAGGGAGGATGTGTGGCCAGCAGAACTGCAACCTCCCTGATGTCCCAGCAGTAGCACACAAAATGACCCAACTGTGTAACATTCTTTGATGTTGAGCCTGTCAGCTCACTGCCAGCTGTAAAGGGAAAAGAACTGCCTTGGAGTTGCTTGCTGCAATCTCTCCCATCCCTCCTCCCCCTTTCAGCTGGCAGAAAGTTGGAGATGGCAGAGATGCATTTTCTTCTCCATTTGGGGATGGAACAGATTCCCCTTCCCTTCCTGTTATCCCTGCTGCAATTACACCCTTGGTAACGGCTGATGCACAGTTTGGTTGGAACAGTTGGTTACATTGTATGGCATGTCATTATTTCTCTTGATCATGACTTCTAAAAAATTACCAAACCATGGGTAAGTTGGATGGCATTCCAGGGCACAGGCTAGAAGACCATGCCAAGTGCCAGGTTTCGGCTCTATAAAGAACTGGAAGTGAAAACAGAAAGAGCATCGCTGTGTTTAAGGTGTAGATAAAAAAAGGCTGTGTATGGTTATTTGACCACTGAAATAGCACTGTGCTGACTTGTGTTCTCTCAGGTAATGTTATGACATGTAGTTATAAATAGATAAACCAGTTAAGAGCAAGGCACCTTCAGGTCACCTGGTGCCTCACATCTCTATGCTGAGCTAGACATGCTGTCTTTGCTACAAGTCCCAGAGGATGTGCAAGTCTCAAGGTACCTCATTCCTGCAATCCACCAAAGAATTTGGTAATTAAACTTAGCTTCTTTCTGTTCCGTCCCTCCCCCTGGCTCTCTATAATTTGAGACTTTACTTGCAAATTTCTTTCTTTCCTTAAGAAAGAAATAATTAAAAGAAACAGTACTGGTGTATCAAGAAATATAAATGAAAAATATTGTAAGTAGTGCAAGTGTGTGTTTTCATTAATCTATCTGGCAGTGAGTAGTAAAAAAAAATAAAATTGCTTAGCAACCAGTATTGAGTGAGTGAGCCAAAAAGCAAATGAAACGTGCCGCTGATACCCACTTCATTTCTGAACTGCTGGGTTTACTCTTCTGTTTGCTCAGAGAGCACAAACCAAGCTGCCTGGGCTTGAGAACTGTTTAGTCTGAGGAAAAAGCCACTAGAAAATGTGTTTGGCCACTCTTGCTCATACTTGATGATGCCGCACAGCTTGGGCTTTCCTTTTGAAACTTATTGTTTATGAGGTGCAGTGTTCTTGCCTTTATTTTTTTGGCTCTGTGTGTGGGGAGTGGGGGGTGAAAACACCCTGTTTCTAAGCCAGCCAGGTTTCCATTTGCAGTCTCGTTGCTGGTGTCTCTGCCGCTGTGCCACAGAGGGTACCGGGTCGCCCTTGGTGTCCCAGTGCCCTGCGGGCGGAGGGGCTCCACCTCCTGCCCGGGAGCCCGGGGCGCTGTCCGCCACCCCCGGTGCTGAAGCCGCCTCGCGGGGGTGGAGGACTCGTGTCCCGCCTTGCCTTGTTCTCCCTGTCTGCCCGTGGGCTGGCAGCGCACGTGTGTGCACAGGGGTGTGTGTATCTCTTTGCCTGTGCAGGGGGAAGGTGGTAGGAAGGAAGTAAGCTGTTTCTTCAACCCACGGATGCAGTCGGAGCTGAAGTGATGCTTAGGGTGCAGAAAAGAACTTCTTCCTTGCGTGCCTATTGCTTTCCATCTAGTGCATTCCTTATCTGCACTTGCTGCTCAACTACTGCTTACAGAGCTGTTTTTTCCTACTGTTCCGAGTCAAGCTGCATTCCCCAGTCATTGTCTTCTGTCAGGACGTGGTCAAAGTTTGGCTGCAGCATGCAGCTGCTGCTTTGCTGTATTGGAACTTCAAATCCACTTTTTTTAATAAACCATAACCAGATACAGTGAATACTGCTATTCTCTACCCTTAATTGCAACCACCGGTTTAAGAACTATCAGGTTTTTATGTACTTCAGCTCTAAGTTATAATTATACCATTACTGCTGTTATCTGTATTATTGAACAACTGAGATTGCATACACACAGTCAATTATACAGCTTGGTTATAGCATGTATTTGGTTTGGGTCTTTAAAAAACACAATTTGCAAGTGATTAACAGTGCAGCTTCTACCTCCCCTTGTCTTTCGATTATCTTAACAGCTCGGCTTTGTTTGATTTTCCAAAACATACCAGTTTCTAAATATTGATCAATTAACTCATAATTATTACCTAGCATGAGTTGACAAATGCTGTTCAATTAGTTGTGCCTGCTATGGCTTTTTGTCTGGTGCTCCCAAACTGATTAAAATACCGTTTTGTTTTCCAAACTCAGGGTTATTGTCTTTATTATTATATATATGCAGATCCTATTAATCTGAGTTATGTGCTCATATCAAGAGGATAATACTTCCCAAAGGATTAAAATTACCTCTTCTGCCAAAATTAATGTAGCTACGTAACATTGTAAAGCTCTAGGCAGCTATAAATTCTTTTTCCATATTTGATACTAAATCAGTTCCATACAGAAATTAATTTTTTACTTTCTCACAAACTTCCTCCAGTGCAACACTAGAGGAATGTGGAATATGCTCTCACTTCTGGGTGGTGGTCTTTTGTTTTCTATTAGATTCAAATTCTTTTCAGATTAGCAGACTGGCACTGCTCCATCTCTTAACATCCAACTTTGGCTTTTCATACACATCTTCTTAAAAGCAGTTTTCAAATTGTCTTTCTAACTTTCTGATCCAGGCATCTAAAAGCTAATCCTAAATTACTTTTGAAAACTTGTCCATGTGTGACAGTTGCCCAATAGCATAATCACTTTCCTGGTCGTGTGCCAGCTGATAAGTTCAAGTGGTTTTTATCAATTTTGACCTTTTACAGGTTTTGGCTGATTTCTATTCTTCCTGTTGCAAAATACTGTATTTTTAAAATACATTTTAAATGTATTTTAAATGGCAATGGTATGTAGCTTTCAAGCTTGATAAATTGGCAGAGATGATGACTGATAAGGAAATAGACTGCTTAAAAGTCACTAAGATCCAAGATATATGAGCTTTTCTCCTGCCTTCCACTTCATGCAGCTGCTTGGGGGAATCTGTGTCAGAATTTTATTGATGTTTCTTAGGGTAGGGGGTGGACTACTGCACTGAGTTGATCTGGTCAGGTTCATTTAGCCATTCAAGTGTTAGTCATTATTGAGGCTATTTCTATATGCAGACATATACTCTTCTCCCTAGCCGAAAAAGAGTAATCTTTGCACTGCAATCCTCTGCAAAGCTGATTCTAGCAGACTGACTTCTTGTTAAGTGGTGCAAGAAGCTGTCTTTATCTCGGCTTCTCAGTCATTCACAGAAGTCACCAAATATCAGCCTTTGTTTGAGCAAGGCTGGTTGTCTACATATTTAAGCTGGGAATGGAGACTCGGGGAGAAAGCAAGCCAATGCCTTGGAGAAGATGTTAGGCTAGAATGACTGCAGTAACTGTACTAGGGGTCAGCAAAGAGAGGATGCTCTTTCAGAAAGAATTAGGTTGCATGCTGTGAAATGGGGAGAGGGGAGATTTTGAATGTGAATATAATCCTCTCACGCTGACTTCAAAGTGCGTACCAGTGGTGTAACCAAACAGAAGCCAGAGGAGTAGCAGGAGTGCAGAAGCCGGGCTCTGAAGAGAGAAGAGAGACTGGGGAAAGAGGTAGTGACAGATAGAACTCGATAGAGGTGGTGCAGCCTGTGCAAGCTGCAGAGCCCAGCTGGCTCACTCAGCCCTGGAGCATAGCACAGATTTTTAGTGCACTGAAGTTGCTCAGTAATCTCACTGATGTAGCTGGATCCTCAAGTGATTTAAGTCATTTTTTGACTTCAGCCAGGGATCTGAGCCAGACTGTAGAAACATACATCTCTGCTCCCCTTCAATGATGAAAGATCTATTTTATCTTTGTGGTGTGGAACCACATGTTGTCTTGGAATGTGTTCTGGGAAGGCAAAGCTGAGAGGGAAAGGACTGAGTGCTTGTGCATAATTTTGCCGTGTGTAGAGAAGAAAGGTTCTTGTGTCCAGAAAGGCAAGTGAACTTGGTAGCTTTTACTGTTCTTAAGCAGTGACGAATAAATCACACTGGGGAGAGGAAAAAAATCTACGTCAGCCTATGTTAGTGCTGCTGCAAGCAGAATTAATTCACAGGGTGTAAAGAGGGAGGAGGATTCTGGCAGAAACTGCTGAATGGCTGAGACAAACGTTCGCAAGCTGGGAAATGTTCATGGTCGGCTGTTTCTGTCATGCAGAGCTGGTGGGGGAAAGCCAGGACACAAAGAATGTTAGTTTTAGATGTGGGAAGTTACCCGGTCTGAACCAGGCACAAAGTTGAAATCAAAAGTGTCCTACATTTTCTGTGTCCTGGCACCTTCCATGTTCTGTTTGGGCCCTAGGGTTTCTTACAGCCTTCAGGGTAGGTTGCCTCACTGTTACTGTTTGTACCGCTGCATTCACTGCATTATATAGCTCTAGAGCTATGCAGGGATCAAAATGATGTATGATTTTGCTTTCTAATGGAAAGATAATGTTATTTGTGTATTAGCTTCATACATGTTGATTTGTCTGGAAGGATATGATACATTTTGCTGCAGTGAACGAGGAGGAGCTTGTGAACTTTATTTTGTTACTTTGTAAAATAAGAAAGAATATTTATATAGCTCACTGAGGTGACTAAATTGGTGAAAATGAAGTGAAATTACTTGACTGGATTTTCTGCAGGAAATCTCCATCCCATTAATTTTTAATTTTCTCTAAATCCCATCATTTTATTTGTCTGTTTTGAAATTTCCGAGTTTGCCCCTGGTCATCCTTACAAATGATTTAACACAGTTAATCATCTCTGCAGTCATTTGAAATGCTATCACATCTGGAGTTGTGTTATTTCTTCCCTGTTTATCCTGTGTATGTTTAAATATATCCCTAATAAAATACTCTGCATGGTTTCACGATATGTGAATAATGCTCCCTGAAACTAAATACAAATTTCAACAACTTTGGATTTATAGACTTCACAGATTAGAAATAATGTGGAAAGGTTAATCTGAAGGATGTGATAGTGTTTTTTAAAATATTTTAAAATTACGGTGGCTTTAGGTTTTCAGGTAGAAAAGACTAATCTCAGGAAAACAGGGGAAAGAGAAATAGGCAGTAGTAGGCTTTCTAATATGTGTGGGAGATTTTATTTCTTTTTGGAGAAAGATTAGTAAAAATGCATGCTTGGAAAATTTCCACTTTTTCTCTGCTCTAATCACTCCCTCAGATTATTGTAATGGAGATCCTGTCATACTCAGGAACCCAAATCACAGGTTTTGGCAAAGCATTTCTTTATACCTTTAAAAAGGGGCCTGAAGAACTGGCCTACTTTGCCATCAGGTGTTGCCTTACAAAACCTTGTGCCTGTACTTTAACTGACTGATGACTGATAGTCCTAATGCTGCTTAACTTGGGGTATAGCTGGAGATCAGATGTGTGCCTGTCATCCATTTCCTGGCTGTTTTCCAGCTCTGGGAGCATGAGTACACATACTAGGAAAAATGAACATCCAAGCTGAAAACCACCCTTCATGTGGCAAGGATAGGCCATTTGAGATAATCTGCCCTTCCCAGGGCCAAGTGCAGTGTCTGAAAGCACCTCTGTATCAGCAGGCAGTTTAGAGGGGAGGAGGTTTTACCAGCAGCTGTGGTTTTAACTCTTGTACTTGACTTTGGAGACTTAAGGCTGACCTTCTCAGAGTGCCAGGTAGGAATAAGTTTGCATGTTCTCCAAGACCTGTTAAATGGGAGAGATGCCCCTGCTTCACTAGCTATCATCTAACAGGAATTTGTACAGATTTGAGTGAAAAAGTATAAGATCCATTTCTTGGAATGCTAGAGATATCCTCATGATACCATGTTCTTGTGGCACTGCACATATGCATCACCTGACTCTGCTGGGGGCCAGCTGATAAACATGCAGTCAATGGCATCAACATTTCTGGGAAACAGCTGTGACAGGAGATAGCAAGAAGGAAGGTATGTGTTTCTTTGGGATCAGAATATGCAGAGCTGATGCCTCTTAAACCTCTCTGCAGTATGTGTGATTTTGGGGCTGCTGTAGTGCTTTGTTATTAACCTGGTCCTTCAAGAAAATCAATGTTGCAGAATTTGCCTGGTTAAGAAGTTATCTCTATCTTTGTGTTTTGCTTGATAGGCTTTTTGGGTTAACACAACCAAATATATTCCTGCAAGCTGGGATGATGCAAAACCNTTTTTTGTTTGTTTAATCAGATACCATAATTTTATTCTCAAAACTAAGTCTTTAAGAAAACTGCATTTTTCCAAAACTTTAAAACTGGCAACACTGTTCAAAATTATTAGCTGTAAAATCTAGTAAAAAGAAAAGGCCTAATCCTCAGTAACAGGTATAATTAGTTTTAATGCTTAATTACTCTGAGTCAACTAATTGGTTTCATTGGGACTACTCAGTGTAATTCTCAGAGCTAGGCATATAAGTGTCTTCAGAATCAGTCTTGAAGTTGTAAGTTTTTGCAATATGGTAAAAGTCCTTAGTCCAGAAACAATGTCCTGGGCTACCTGTTTTCAAATATAAAACATCAATGTTAGTGAAATATTGTGTTATTAGAAGTTATTTCTTCTGCTTCTACTTTAGACCATAGAATCAGTGTGAAATGTTATACTTTCATAGTGAAATAAAACTTGGCTGCCTTCACGCTTTCTTGGTGATGAGTATTCGTGACAATGTATCTCTTGTGGATAAGTTTCAAAAAATGTCACTCTTAACATTTTAATCACATTAATGTGATGTATTTTACATTTTGGTAATACAACTTCTTGATATAGTCCACTAAAATGTTTTCTTCATTCAGAATACTGTTAGGGTGCAAATATTTATAATCATGCAATTCTGTTGTCTTAATTTATAATGGATTGGTCCTCTTGTTTTATATTTGACCTGCTGAAGCCATAGCTAGAACCTCAGTATATGGTCACCATCCCCATGTTTCATTGTAGAATGTTCCTGAATATTTGAAAGAAGATAATTAGTGCCTTTACAGCAAGCTCTGTAATAATTTTCATATATTGAAATTCCAGTTCAGTGTATAAGAATGTGAAGATGACGTCCAAACAAGAATTTAATGAGTAGCAAATTCAGCAAGAAAATAGGGAGGCAGAGATGAAAAATTAAATGCTCATGTTTCTTCTGCATTCCACATTCAGTGTGGTTTCATTCTGGTTATGAAGTACATAAGACTGGAGAAGCATGTGACAAGACTTTGCATATACTTGTATTTTTATATACTGTATGAACACATGCCATTTTAACTGTGGTAGATAACAACTGCAGTGCATATTTTGGTTAATCAGAACATTCTTGCTATACATAATTTATGTTGCAACATCATTTTTACAGTTAGTGGATAGAATACTTGGACAGACAGATCTGGTTAATAGTTTATAAGCAAATTAAATACTTGATGTATTATTAAAATGAAAGAGAAATTTCATCAGGGCTAATTCTGTGCTAGAATGTTGGAAAGTTGTTTAAAGCCTGACTCAAGCTTGATGTCCCAAATATGGGCAGACCTGTTCTGATTGTGGCACTTGTCTACCACTGTGTGCTTATTTCTGTTCTGTGGGTAAAAGGATGAGGAGTCTACAGACAGATTTGAGAACTGACTGGGGTGCATGTCCTTGGGAGGAATGTTTCTATGTTCCCCCAGTCAGTCAAGTGTTACAATGGTGTTAAGCCATCAGAAACAGAGTTTAAAGAGTGCCTTTAAACTAGTCCCATTTTGCTACAGCTGTACACTAAGCCATAGGTATCTCTCTCAGAACAGAAAATATCCCCCCAGCTAAGAAGAAATGGGAAATTAATAGTTATATTGCAGTATTCCTTGAGAAAGAGATTAGTCCCATCTGACATCTGTAATGGTACTTTGTTTTTCTTGCTGAGATTACTGATAGTGCAATTTTGATACATAAATTCTTTCTTCTGTTTTCTCTGTTTTCTTGCACTAGAAAAGTGCTAGAAACAAATGTGGGGACCTTGACGAGGTTGTGCTTGATGCATGAGGCACCTGCAACTTTTGAAGAGAATGGCTCTTGCCCAACCTCAGTTGCAGGAGCATGTGGGTGTAAAGGTCATGTTGAGCAGTGTGCTGGTGAAGAGGTCTGTAGCTCACTATCTCATGTGAGTTCTCAGCTCCTGGCTTCTGTGGGTTTGTGTCGTTGTTGGCATCTTTCCTTTCCTGTTGCCTTTTCCATTCTTTGGTGTTTATCAGGTCTATGTATGTGGGCAGCAGCAATATGTTGGCCGGCAGCTGCTTGAGGGCTTTGTCTGCTGTCTTGGCAGAGATGCCATACCAGCATCTAAAACTGGAAGTTGGGAACTATGACTTTGAATGGTCACCGTGCATTGTTAGGAGCTCTGATAAAGAGCTGTTTATCTACATGGTGCTTCCATGAACCCAGTTAAGGCAATTGTTCCCAGGAGCAATGATCACGCCTGCTCTCTGCATAGAGGCTTCTCTTCTTGTTGTGGGTAGAGGTGGTTTATTGAAAGTACTGAGGTGGAGAGTTAGGAATAAACTGTGTTAAGCTGCTAATGAGTAGTCATTGTTTATATTTAAAGCAGTTCAGCATGTTCATCCATTCATGAACTATTTAATTTTGTCTTAACACTTTGTTCATCATCCTTTATGACTTACACTACACAGCAAGGCTCTTTTTAGATGTGCTGAATATGTTTCCAAAAATCATTAAAAGATTTTTTCAAAAATTACTTTTTTCAATTTTTTTTCTCAAAATTACTTACTGGGTTGAAATAGCAAAGAAAAAAAGAAAAGTCATTCATCATTTTAATTTTCTCTGTGCAGAAGAACAGCAAAATCTTTCAAAGCTAATAATAAAAAATTAACTGGGGCTAACTAATTACATGTAAAATGATAGCCTATAATTATAAGGCAAGAAGAAATCAATAAAGCTCAATTTGTAATTTAGTCTTATCTCAAGGCTCAGAAGAACAAACCATTCTGTGAGATAAATTTTATAAGATTGCTTCAAATAATATTTTTTGACCTAATTAGTTGATAAATTTTATTTCTTTTTTACAGAAAACAAGATAGGCATCGCTGAATAACCTTGTGGTTTAACCTTGCAAGCTTTCCCTTCTGGAAGCAGTTGGTCTAAAGCTTTGTCAATATTAAAGGCAACCCAAGGGGAGAGTGGTAAAAATATTTGGTTGAGAAGCGTCATTACACAGATGGAATATAGCTTTTTGTTAACATGCTTCATGACATAATAGTAGAAAACCAGGCAAAAGAATTACCAAAACTAAGGCAATACAGGACATGTATTGTTATTAAAACATGCCAGGGCTTGCTAAACGTAACTGCTAGCAGTTAGTGCTGCCCTAGGCAGCAGAATCATGTTAGCAGGTACCCACCAAAGTGGCTGTATATATACCTAGAGCTGCGTGTCAGCAGCCTGAGGAGTGTGCAGGGACCATCTGTTAAACAGCAGGAGTCTAAAAGGCTTAAAGTGGGCAGCAGAAGGATCGCTCTAGAAGTTGTGCAACTTTCTCTCTCAATTATGCAAGTCAGTGGCAAGTAGACAGGTCCCAAGCAGTGATAGGTGTTCCTTCCTGCATCATAGCTCTTGCAGGATATGTTTCTTGCGTGGCTTTTGGCAAGGCTTACATTTGTAGCCAGTTGTAATTTAAAGAAGCGCCTAGAGTTTGAGAGGGAAGAAAAATGCAAGGACTGCTTCCTTATCATTTTGGAGGTACATTCTGCTTTTAAATTTCATTCTCCCCTCTGTTGCTAAAATAAAATGTTATATCAACTATATATCAGTGTGTTTAATAAGGCAGCACTTACCTTTCATTGCCGCTCACAACAGAAAGAAAAAGATTGTTATCAGCAAGCAGCAGAGGGATATACTGAGGAAGTGAATGTGGTGACAGTATTAGCCATACATAAAATCCAGGGCTGTTTTAGCAGAATATCATTCAAAACATCTGACTCTCATGCAACTTTCTGTTACTGTGTTTGGTCTTGTTGGTTCACTTACGTGGGACTATGGGATTATGTGTATGTGTGCAAGTGAGCTTTAATATACTGCAGCCACTCATGTATGGCAAATTTCCCTTGTTGAATGGGACATTGTAGGTGGTTTGCCTGTGGAAACTGGCTGTTTTACCCCTTTCAGGATTTCATGCTGAATTTAAGACCGAATTTGAAAGTGGATTAAGCAAGGAAATGTGGATTTGATCTTGAAGAAGATATTCTCAGTAGTTCAGTACAACTTTCATGTTTTGGTTTAGCTGGTTTGCTATCTTAGAAAAAGATCCAGGATCATATATAAAGGTGGGCCTCATCTATTTGCTTTATTAGGTGGGAGGGATAATATTTCTGCTGTTCACACCATGATCCCTTAGCAGGGCCCCATCATTCAATGAATACAAGAACATATATCTTTCTCCTGTCTTCAAATGTGCCCTGAAGACTCCATGATAAGTCATTTCCAACCTCCATGTACATCTTGTCCATGAGGAAGAAGCTCAGAAGACCTAGAAAGGATACAGAAGGAAAGGATTAGGATGGTGAAGAGGATCTGTATTGTGTTTTTCTTCAATCACAGGGGCTTTAATAAGTAAGCTTAATAATTGTATTTGCTAATGACTTATCCTTTCCAAATTTTGATCAAAATATTTTCTGGGGAAAATGTGTATTTACAGTGTAAGGGGGAGAAT
Source organism: Anthoscopus minutus (assembly GCA_013399455.1). Taxonomy (NCBI): domain Eukaryota; kingdom Metazoa; phylum Chordata; class Aves; order Passeriformes; family Paridae; genus Anthoscopus; species Anthoscopus minutus. The sequence continues at coordinate 1,899 of VWYI01019982.1, read as the reverse complement.
AGTAAAGTGGTTTCAACTGTTCAGATGCACTTTTTTCTCTGCAAAGGATTTTTGGACTGAAGAAAGATATTCCTCTGTGCTAGAATTGAATGTGCTGGTTTTTGTTTTTTCTGCCTAGAGGACTGTATTTTTTAAATGTAATATCTCACATTGTTTCCCATAGGACAATACCAAACCAGTTTCTATAAATCTCTATGCACAGAGTGTTTTGTGTGAAACAAAGATATTTTCCTTGATATATTTTTTGCGTCTTGCTGTCCAGCTGCATGGATATTTATGTATATCCTTAGAAGTTGTTATTCTTATCCGCAAATTAAAACATTGAGTGCTAATCTATTTCTTCTGATAAAGTCCTCTGATGCTTTTCCCTTAGGAATTCCCTTCCTTAAATCTGTGCCATTCTGTGTGGTAAGGGAGATGCTGTCTCTGATGGACTTAGCCTCCCTTCTGAAATCTGCATTTCTTTTGAGACTGGAGAACTAACATGTTTGTAATAGAGTTTCTCTGTGTTGGTATTCGTACGGGATAAAGAAGTGACTACAAAATCCAATAAAGGTTCCTTTTCAACCCTTTGTGTAGTGGCTCAACAGTACCCTGAAACTACATTGGCCTCAGAGCAAAGGATGAAGCATACATTTAGTTCACAAAAGTTTCTTATGTCATTGCCATATCTTATTGCTGCACTTACATGATTTATCATGTAAGGATTTGTGTTGTGTTTGCTATTACATGCCCTATAAACCTTTCCTGGTGTTTTTAAAATTAAGTAAGAATTATATATTTGAAAGTTTTTTCAGGCTTATTTCTCCTCTCTCTCCTGTCAGGAAAAGAATACAAAATATAAGCAGGTAAGTTTCCTTTTAAAGACAATTTCAAGTAGTTCACAGTGGCTTGAAAATAAATGAAAAATGTTCAAAAAAGTATGTCTGACTGTTCTCCTGTGTTTAAAATAATGTGTCTATCTTACAGCCCTCTTATGTAATAAGATTTTAGGTCCCAGATGTGTAGGGAATAGTTATCTGCAGCTCTGCTTACTTTTTATACTCTATCAGAGTGAGTCTTCCAAAACAACCCTTAAATGGTTGCAGGGTAATTAAGGTTCACTGGTACAACAGTAACTAGATTCTATATTTAATTAGTCTGTCTGTAAAGTAGAGTTGCTGCATCACATTTGAAATACTCTTTGATGATATTAATGAAATGTCTTACAGGAACTTTAGCTTGATGATCAGTGTGGTTAGTATTTCAATTTCCTGCAAACTGAGCTTTTATTGCACAGATAATATAGCTTCTGATAGATCAACATTACAGCATCCTTGTTCAAATAGATACATACTCTATTACAGTTCTGTAGCTATGGGAAAGAACTGCTGCCTCACCAATGGCTTACTGAGATTCTGGAAGGATCCAGTTCAGGAAAACACTGATGCATCAAGATTCATCATTAATTAACATTAGAAGTATGTTCTGAATTCTTCACTAAGTTGCAGGGGAAAATCTGCTCTCTGGAGACCATCATAGAATCATAGAATTGTTTGGATTGGAAAGGACTTTTAAATATCAATTGGTCTAATCCCCCTAAAATGAACAGGGAAATCTTAAACTAGATAGGTTGCACAGAGCCCCGCTCAGTCTTACCTTGAATATTTCTTGGGGACAGGCCATCCACCTGTCACCTTTCTGGTCAACCTGTTCCAGTGTTCCACTACCCTTATTGTAAAGAATTCCTTCCTTTTATCTAGTCTAAATCAACCCTCTTTTAGTATAAAACCATTGCTCCTTTTCTTATCACACAGACCCTGCTAAAAAAGTCTGCCCCCACCTTTCTTACTTGTAAGTCCTCTTTAAGTGCTAAAAGTCTGCCAGTAGATCTCCCCATAGCCTTCTCTTCTCCAGGCT
>VWYI01019978.1:1161-89407 GCA_013399455.1 Anthoscopus minutus | reverse complement strand
CAACCATATGACAGCTGAAACCTTAGTCTGGAAATTTCAAATTTTTTTTAAATAATTTTTTTTTCAGTTTGTGCACTTTGTTCCTTTAGTGTGTCTGTGCTAGGGCTCCTCCAGACATTTTGTTTGGCTTTAAATAACTTGCTCATATAAATTTTTTTACAAGACAGTGTATTGCACAACTGTTTCCCTTTTTACCTATCCAAGCTTCGGTTTACCTACCCGAGGCCCTGGGTCTTTAATTTTTTTCCTAGTTATATTCTCATCAACTCTTTCATGATGCTTATTTTTTAAATTACTTTTCTTTATTCCTTTGTCCCCAGCTCTCTCAAGCTCCTCTAATAAATCCACAGCCTTGTTTTGATATTGCATGCCATGTTCTGCAATGCACTGTGTGTGAAACACCCAGGGAAAATATGATGAGCAAAAAATATGTAGGATTTGCAAGAATGCACTTCTCTTACAAGGTTTATACATCATTTTTGTTCTGGCAGGGCACCACTTTGTGACATCTTCAGTGATTTAAACTCGTAAATCCCAAAAATGCACTTCTTGAAAGCCCTGAAGTTACAAGGAAGATGGAAGTTTCTGAGTTGTGTGACTGTGAATTGTCCAATAGCCTTGCAAGTGTGGTCTATAGATCTGGTAATATAAAAGGCAACAATTATATGAAAAGCCATAAAACTTTTCACCACCAGTGTGACTATCATGTCAGTCAACAGCATATTCTTTCAGAATCTCTTTCCTTTTAGTTAAATAAGGGCTCTGATTTTTTTTTCTGTTCAGAGAAATACAAGCAACTGTACAGTTCTGTCTTGAAATGGATGAAAAATCTTTTTTTTTCTTATAGAATCTGTTTTTCAAGTGACTGCACTTTATTTTCTATTTTTCAGGATTAGGAAACTGAGAGTGTATCTTTTCAAGTTAGTTTGTGCAGATAGTAAATAGGATTTTCTCTGATCAAGTGAGAAATTTGTGGCAGATGTAGAAGAGCCTGTTTATTATAGAAGTACCACTGTATAGTAATACCTTCTGATTTACAGGCCGCAGTACTTAAGACACGCATAAAATACTTGAAATTGTTATATGTTTTAGCTCTCAGGTTAGCATTGTATGTTGTATTTTTTGGTTTTTTTTTGGTTTTTTATAGTACATTGCTTAAATAAGGGGGGTGAGGGGTGTGGTACTTTCGAAAGGCTGTAAGATCCCTTCCTGTTTGGAATCTTTTGTTGTTGTATTTGAGCTGATGCTTTCTATGATTTCTTTTTTGCTGAAAGTCTCTCCCTAACAGCTATTTGCATTTTGGGTTTTTTAAATGTGCATATCTTCAGTATTTGCAAGATTAAAAATATTTTAGAAGAACCTTTGGGAATACACTTGTTGCTTTGTTTATTTACTTAATGATTCTGTGTGGCATCAGATTTTTTCAGTTTATTTCTAGGCATTATTAATTTTTGATAACATATCTGGCTAATTTATTCAGGCTCATAGTGTGGAACTCCTGACGAGTAGAACAGCTTGATGAGGAACCAGTTGCTGATCAGCTGAACAGTCAACTAAATTTACCACCATGAAGGAAACACCTTCCCAAAACTCCATTCTAGATAATAATTGTGTGTGTAATTTGAGATATGATGATTGCAATGTAGTCTGGAAACAATAAAACTGCTGGTAGTAGCCTCTCTTCTGTGAGTTGCATTGGTTTTACAGTAGCTTGTTCTAGCTCTAGTTAATTAACTTGAATTTCCATGTATGTCTATACTTTTAACTATTGAGCATGATATTGTAACAGATAGCTTTGTTTAGTTGTAGTTATTGCACATTTTCCATACAACCATTGTGTTGCTTTCTTCCTTTAAAAAAAGAAGAAGCAGCTTGTCAGCAGAAGACAGGTTCTCTTGTTATATTGTCCTAGCTGCTCTGCTGTGAAGGGAGAGATGAGTGATTTTTGAAAGCAACTGAGCTATGAGGCCCAGAGAAACTTTCAGGATGGAGGTGGGGTAAGCAGAGAGGGAGGCAAACAATGAAGCTTGAAGAAACTGAAGGAAACCATAGCTGGAAGATTGCTGAAAGGGGCAAAGAACTCGCTTGTAGGAGCACACAGAAAGATGGAAGCTCTTTTAAGGTTCTGGAGCGGAAAACGTTGTTCAACTCAGCCTTTGAAAGCTTTTGACTTGGATAGCCAAATCAGAGGAAGAAAGCTTTTGACTTGGATAGCCAAATCAGAGGAAAAGACCTGCCCTGCAAGATGAGAGGGTCAAAATTTGTTTTTTTAGGTTTTTACATGCAGTAGCTTTTAGTTCTGGATTCTGTATTAGCTTAGTACTTTTGTGCAAGCAATTAGAAATAGAGTTGTGTAGGGTTTTCTTTTTCTTCTTGCTGTTTGGTTTTGTCTGTTCTTTTGGTATACTCACAGTGGCAGACTTGCTGATTTCCCCTGAAGACTGCCTGAAATGAAGCTCCATCATGAATCTCCACATACAAACTAGCCAAATATTGCAACAAGACAAGAACAGCAAAAGCAGCTTTTGTGGTTGGCTCCTTAGAATAGTGGTCTCTAAAAACATACATGGATGTTGATGAAGAGATTGATCTTCTTTTTTTAATGTAATTGGTGTCATGGACACTAGTGTTTTTCCTGAGACATGTAGTCATTGGCTCATTGAACTAACTTCCATTGCATGCCTTTAAGTGAGGGATGTGGAAGCTACAGAAACCACCAAAAAGGGGAATATTAAATATTAAGAGTGAATAGGGGCACTCTTACTTTCCACCAGCTATTCTGATTATGAGTTAATTTTATTAAAGTCATAATGCATCTGACAAGTTATTTAGGATTTCATGTTGGTTTAAATTCTTTATTTATTTGGAATTCACTGTGTATGACTGGACACAATTCTGTCTTCACCTTGCTCTCTATTTTTTATATTTTCTGTTTGCAGAGAAGGCACATGAGTAGTTTCTAGATGGCCACATGAACACTTCAGACATAAACCTTTGCAACTGTACATTTGCACAAACATTTTGAGATGAGTTTTTTTTTAACCCCAAAAAAGCTCATTCCAAAGTTTGTATGTATAGATGTCACCTGAAAACAGAGGTAAAACATAATGGTCTCACCTAATTTGTTTAAACATATTTATTCTGAGATACAGGTTTTTTGGTTTCTGGCTGTAGTCTTTGTCAGGCAAGTTGCCATTTATTTATGTAAAAATTCAAGCAGTTTTCATACCACTTTGCAAAGAAAAACTACATTAAAAGTAGAATTCCTTCCTGAGGACTCTAAATCAAGACTACAGAAATGAAATAATAGTTTTTCTTTGTTATTGCCTACCATATAATCTGTAAGGTTGTTTTACTACTTGAAGCATGTAGGAAGAGCAATGCAGTCACTTCAGTCATGATTTTTTCCATGTCAACAGCCCATTACATGCTATGACTAGTCTCCATTTGTCATTTGAGTGACAACATTTCTGAGAGTTGAATGTCTCCCTTCCTATTGTGTTTCATGGGCACTTTCGCTTGATAAGGAAAACAGGAGTTGATGTTGATGTTTCAGATAATCACAAAGCTTTTACTTTCTTCCTTCCTCTCCTTTATGTTGTGGGACATGAAGATGTAAAGATAAGAACTTTAGGTCTGATGGGGAAACATGTTGTATGACCTAGAGTTTCCTCCAAGTATGGTAGTAAGGCCACATATGGCAATAGCAAGAGTTAAAATTCTTACATTACTTTCACTAAGTTTGCATTTTCAATGAAATTAATTGTTGGTTGAAGAGAAAAAACATTGGATTGTTTGGAACTTGAAATAATACCAGTTCTTTCATTTTCCCAGTCCTGAACTCCTGATTGTATATGCATCCTAATATTCTAATTTCAGAGGGAGGGGAAGGTATTGTTTAAAGTCCAACCTGTTTGCAAAAAGTTCTTTAACACTCTTAGGGAGCTGTGTTCACTATGTAATAAGGTTTGAAGGAATAAAGGTGTGGATTTTTTACTGGCGTTTTCCTTTAGCCTTGTCTTTTGGGATCGTAAACATAGGACTAGTTTATTTTCTTTCATATTCTAGAGGTAGTGGCAGATATATTGTTCTCACAGACCTCAAGGGAAGTTATATATCACTTGGAAAACTGGTTCCTGATCTTGTATTATGTTTTTGTTAACTGATTTAACTTGGTGACTTTTAGAGTCTGTGGTTTTGTTACACCACTGCCATTTATACGCTTAGGATTATATGGGGGACTGTCAGAAGCCTTGCCAGTGTCCAGCTATGCAATATGATTGCTTTCCTTTTGCCCACAGGGTTCAGAGTCATATCACACAGAGGGTATTCACATTAATTGAATACAATTTGTTCTTTGTAAATCCAGGTGATGTCCACATCATCTTTCTTGCTTTCTGCCTTCTCTCTTCAAGTATGAAAAGTCTGATCTCTCAGTGGCCAACTCCTGAGCTTGACCTGGCTTCGACTGTGGGAAATGTTTGCCATTTCCAACTCTAATAAAGAAGTGGGCTCGATTTCTCCCCTACACCTGGCTATTATCTTCCCAGGATTACTCCCAAGACAAACTGCCTGCAGTTGGGCTGACTGTAACTTTGCCTGAGAGATTTCAGAACATATTTGTGGCTAATTCTTTTTGTAGTAGAGAAAAGAGTATCTAACAGTAGAAGTACTACTTTGAGAATTAAAATGTTGACCAATATTCTTCATATGCCAGAAGTTTCTTCTGTTACATAAAGTTAGCTTTGCTTAGCTTCCCTGAATTTTCCAGGAAAATAGCTGGTCTTTTAAAGAGCGATGGAAATTAGCAGAGAAAGTATCACTCAATCTTCATTATGCTTTTATATTCAGTTTCTAGATTCAGTCTCTTAAATTTGGCCTAGCATAAAGGAACGTTTTGGACATAGGGAATAAAATCTCAGGACTGCTCTTTTTAAAGATAGAATGGAAACAGATTTTGTGTTTTTCTTGTGGCCTTGGGCGAGATACCATACTCTTACTGCGACTTGTTTCTCTGTATGGGTAATGGAGTAATAGCATTACTCAGCTTTCTGTAAGGGTTCTGAGGATGTATACAGTAAAGATGATAAAATGTACATGTAGACAAGTTGTAAACCATGTAAATAGTCACCAGCTCACCAGAATAGATGGTACTGAATAGACCGGAATTTTTAGATGCAATTCTAAGCATGTCTCTCTCCTCTGCAAGTTGACAGTGAAATGGGGCTAGCCACATTCCTTGTGTTGCTGCTGGTGATCTTGTGACCAGAGGCTAAGCTGATCAACTTGCTGATTTTTATAGAAAGTTTAATCAGTTTTCCTCCCAAATGGAATTGTTTACTTTCTTTCAGGTAGGTGAACTGATCTAGCATTCATGTTGCTGAAGAGTGAGCAAAATTGATGAAAAGAAAGGAACAGGAATGTGAGGAGAGGAGCTGATCATAAACCTCCCTTTTGATGGTTGGTGTACTCAGGTTGGTTGAAATGCAAAGCAATGTGGCATCTTTAGAGATGTGTTTGACTTCACCTTGGTCTCGGTTTCTTTCAGAGTAGGAACTTGGATGGATGGCTGTGGTAGGCTGTTGCAATATACAATATTTGAGGAGAGATCACTTCAATTACTTGTTTGTTCCATGCCAATATCAACAGTGGCCATTAAGCAGTTAGCTTTCATTTTGACTTACCCTAATACAAAGCATAAAAGGGAAAATATTTCCTAAAAATACAGGACTAGGGTATTTCTGTAGACCTGTCTACTGACTTTTGAGGTAGGGTTCTGACATGCTTGGGAATTTTTGAATTTACAAGATGTGTCCTCACTGCCTTGCAGAACTTGAGGCTAAGAGAAAATTGAAGCATATAATTGTGTTCTGACAGGTGGAAACTTAAATGCTATTGTAGTACAGTTTAGCATTTTATTAGGGCTCCTTCTTAGGCTTATTTATCAAGGGCTTTTGTTTGGCTTCAGGGTGAAGGACAGTCTAGGTCCTAGTTTTGAAAGGCAATATTGATATGAAAAATTCTTAATAACAGTTGCTTCAGGGAGCCTTAATAGGACACTATGCAAGTTTAGATTTCTTGTCTTCTAGCATACTGATTTAGCTATTGTTTCCTTTCAGGAAGCATGAAACTTTGAGGCATGTGTTATTAGACTATTTTGATTAAACTTGCATTGCTAATACAAATTCATAATATTACTTACCAGTCACTTCATTTCCCGCATAAAGTGCTTCTTATCTGTCTCCTTTGAAGAATGCACTCATTAAAACATAGGCACAAGACACCCACGCTCCAGTAACTTTTATAGCATTTATTAGTATTTGCATACTCTCTGTGGCCATAGCTTCGTACAGCTAGGAAAGCTTATCCTCAAATATTTGGATAAACAATGCAAGATGTCACTGGACACCAGTGATAAGTCTCGATTGTCTTTACATCTGCTTCTCTTCAGACATTTTTACGTACTGATAAGTTCCAGTAACTGTCTTCTTCATGGCCCTTTGCTTGACTCTCTCCAGTAGCCCCATATTTCTGTTGTACTGGGGAGCCCAGGACTGAACACAGCACTGCAGCAGTGGCCTCACCAGAGCTGAGTAGAGGGGGAAAGATCCTGTCTCTTGACCTGCCAGCAGTGCTCCTTCTGATGTAGCTCAGGATACTGCTGGTCCTGTTTGACACCAGGACATATTGGTATCTATTGATATCCCCAGGGCCTCTTCTGCAAAGCTGCTTTTCCATCTGACTGCCCCAGCAAGTAGTGACACATGAGCTGCTGGGGTTGTCCCTCTTCAGGTGCAGGGATTTGTAGTTCCTTTTTGCTGAACTTCTGGAGGTTCCAGGCTGTCAATTGTCCCTCTAGATGGCAGCACAACCCTCAGGCATATCAGCCACTCCTCCCAGTTCTGTATCATCGCAAACTTGCTGAGGGCGAACTTTGCTGAGTGGTGACTACCTGAACCTGGACCTTCAACCAGTTTTCAATTCTCTCTGTCTGGTCATCCAGCCCATATTTCATCAGATTCCCTGTTAGGACTTTGCAGGAGACTGTGAAAGATCAAGTACCAAACCATGTGTATTCTTGAACAGATCTGTGAAATGGAAACAAATTACCAGCTCATTTAATTTTTCTCAAGTCATTGGAGCAATTTAAACCAACTGAAGGTGGTCAATAGGTGGTTTAATAACTTTCTCTCAAAGCTGGTCTTTGAGAAATAGTTATTAAAATATTTAGTTGCATTTCTATGTAGTTTTATAAAATACTTTTTTTTCATTAAATTGTAAGCTGCATATGCAGACAGTGTGGCTCAGAAACCTATTAACCATTAGCCTGTTGTGCTGATATAAGATCAGAAAACAAAAATACATGTAATAGGTGTATTTTTTGAGAATATAAAGGTTGCTTTGCTGAAAAGTGGAAAAGAAGAAAAAATGACATAATAATGTATATACTTTCTTTCAACTTTTACGGTTGTGTTTTATAATTGAATTGCTGGAAGCATGCCCATGAAATATGTCCCTCTTTTAAATAAATCATAAAAAACAAGACTGAAAGGAAGATTAGGAGTGACCTAGTCCATGCTTATGCCTCTTGAATGCATTAACCGTAACTAAGTGTAATACAGAATGATGGATGAAATTATATTTTATCATCAGTGTAAAGACTTAATCATCAGGTTAACTTCAAACAGTGGTTTCTTGAAAAAAAAAATTAGAACTTAGTATTCTTGCATTTTTGCCAGAGTTATGACTAATGTATCTAATCTTTTTCATTACAATTTGTATAAAATGGTGATATTTTGTTCTTTGATTACAAAATCCCCAGGTCCCTGTGGGTTTTTATACATTTATTATTACTTTTTATGTTTGGTTTTACTCTTTTATCTTGAAATAAACAAAAGATCTTCATGTCAAAGAAACTACTGCCTCTTGTACGCAAATGTAGCCTGCAGTATAATTGTATTAGGATTTTGAAATAAAGCAGATGTGCAAATTGTTTCTCAGGAAATAAAGTAAACTCATTCTTACTGTTAATGTGTTTTTCTGTTACCTTGTCTTATATTCCAGTCTGCTTGTGCTGGCTTATTTCTCTAGGATATAATCCAAAGCCATTAAAAACTCTGCTAATTCCAATGAACTTGAGAAAAAGGCCTTAAAATTCTCAATTTTGAACTCTGTGGGAAGAAATGTTGATGGCTTATGTTTTGCTGATTACTGCAAAGCCCGTATCTTGAGGGCTTTAGGTTGTGTTTAATTTTAAGATTATATTCAGCACAGATATTGATTTGGTCTTTGATTTTTCATAGTTTGAAATAAGAGTTGTTTTCTTTATAAGTGTGTTTTATTGCAGTTAAAGGGTTGAGGCTTTGGGAGTGGTGTGTTTTTTGCTTTTGTTTGTTCGTTTGTTTTCTTTCTATTTGAACATGAATGAGTAACTCTGTACTTAAAGTATAGCTTTTCCCACTCCATTAAAACTTTATTAATAACAGAAAGCCATGTTTTACATAACCAGAGAACTGACATAATTACATTACCTTTTTCTCAGAAAATGAATGTTACCTTTATTTCATTAAAAAAAGAAAATGGTGCAAGTAGGGCATATAGTTTTAAGTACTTTCACACTTCTGTGAGTCTTTGCTAAAGCAAGCAAGTTTGTGATTTAAAACAATAAAAAAGATAACAAGATTATCTGTCCTGCCTACCTAACATCTACCTTGAGCTCTTCAGGTGATTTATAAAGTGTTTACATTCTGCACTGTTTCCATATGGAGTGTTTCCAGTTCCTGTAGGTTTGGAGCACTGCAGAGTAGGTGTTCATGGTGAGTAGGTAAGGGACAGATAGATCAGGCAGTATTCAAAGAACCTTTGTGGTGCCTTCACTCCTATTCTTCACAGAAATAATTCTGTTCATTTAGTTTTTCAGAAAATCGGAGTAATTGGGTCATTTTTTAGTAAGAAGGAATTTGAAAAAGCAGCTTGGTAAAATGTAATGTTATCAATCAGCAATTGTAGTTTTTGTCTAAGTAAGAAAAGGTAGAGGCTAGGTAAAATGCATGATTACAGTAATTCAAGGAATGATTGACTGTCTTGGTTACAGAGAGCAACAAGTACACTTTTCTTACAAAGTGTATCAGATGACACCTATTCTGTGTTCATTCTTATCAAACTTCTATTACAGAAAGGGTAGGTTTTCACTTTTGTTGGGATTTTTCATTGAAGAGTAGTGATTTGTTTTACACCTCTGTGCAAGCACATATACCAGTTAAAACAACCATTCTTGCCTCATTTGATAATGCTGTCAGACTACTTCAGGTTATAGGCTTCCTTATTCCCTGTTTTTTAAGGCTACAATTTCACCTTTTTTTTTTTAACACCTGTTGAAGATCTCTGTGCAGTAACACAGAATTTGACAGTCTTTTGCTACAGATTTGTCCATGTTGTGGTACATAACCAAAGCATATTACAAATAAAGGCAGAAAAGTATGAAAAACATGCCTTTATTTTGGATAGAAGGAGAATCTGAACAATTTCAGATGATTCACTTTATCTTCACAGTAAGAAAAGCCCAGTAAAAAAAGGTTACCATTGAAGCATCTGCCTATTCTGGTGACATTGTTTTCTGTTTTTTTATCCAACTGCAAAAGTTATTTTGGTTCAAACTGAGTGGTAAACCTGCATTTAACTCTACAAATTTGAAGATATGTAGGCATCTGTCATCAATTTTGCAGTTCTAGTAGCAGTGAAGATGGGGGGACTTGGCTCTGGAGTTGTCTTTTGAATACATCAGAAATTTGGACTGGCTTCACAGGTCATAGCAATGAAGTTGGACAGGTTCCATGCTCACTGTGTGACACAATCTTAATTTATGAATGTATGTATCCTAACCTCACAGAAATTAAATTATCTGAAAGCAGGTAGAGAAAGTTGAAAGTTATATTTTTAAAAGCATATTGTATGATGTGGATTAGCATTCTGTACCGAGATAAGGGCCTTTTATGCAGCATGCTGTGCAAATGCAATGAGAGGCCTTGTCATGAAGGCTGAGGAAGTGAAATAAAGGCAGAGAATGGCAGTTTGTCTCAGAGAGCTAATTTAAATACAAAACCAACAAACTGACTCCTAGATTAATGTCCTATCCACTATATTTCACTTTTGGGCTTGTCTTTATTTCAAGTGTCTGTAAGAAGAGGCACACTGCCCTTAGTTTTCATCTGGCCCTGGCAGTTGCACAGACTTATATCTACAATTGCAAATAGTACAGAAGTAATGTAAAATTCTAATTAAGGTACATTTATCAGTTAGCTAAAAATAAACTCTTCAGGAATACAAAGTAGCATTTGTATTTGCATAAGATCTTACAATTTCGGTTCATGGGATTGAAGCTCTGGTCCTTGGGTTGGGGAGGATATGGTTTTGGTTTTTTCCACAGAAATATATTCAGTATTCTTCGTAAATCAGAACTGAGTTAGCTGGAGATTCTCCGTGTTCAGAGGGCTCAGTAAAGTTTCAAAAGCAGCCTATTGAAAAGTGGGCAGAAGAGATTTCCAATGAGAATATGTCCAAGTATAACTTTCTTTTCTGAGAGATTGGTTTTTGTGAAGTAATAAACTCTAATGAACTACCTTGTTTTGAGAAAAAGAGACAGAATGTAAAACTGATGTCAATTCCCTTCAGATTAAAAGAGATCAGAATATAATCCAAATGTAGTTAGTTTAATTGTAAAGACATAGCAAAAAAAAATCAAGTATTTAGATATGTGGAAAGAAATTTGTAAATCAGACTAGTCTGATATGTGGTTTTTAATATTCCTGTAAGTTATGTGGACATGCTGTGGCTTTTTCTCCAATTTGTGGTGCAATTATTTATAGCTGATTTAAAGGCTGATACTATCTTAAGGAAATTTATATATACAGGAAGCTTTATTTTGTTGGCTACAGAAACATTACATGTAATTCTTGTAAATAATGAAAATTATTACATTTCCTTCTCTCTCTCCTGCCCAAAAAAGACTTACCAGGATAGGAAGTATTATATATATCATACAGAGGGTTTTAATTGATTTAAAAATTAAGTCTGAGCATCGGATCTTTGAAGTTCTTTATTCAAGAAGATGCCTTTAGAGATAGTCTTCTCTCTGCTGTAAAGCAATGTGTGCAGCAACCAAGTGCAATATGGAGGTGTTTCCAATCATGTTTTTACTGTTCAGATGTCTGACTTACGGATTCTTCCACCCCTTGTGTGAGGTATTTGGGTCTGTTCCCACTGAAGTTTATCTGGTAGAGGCTGAAAAGACGGCATTAGACAAATGTAATGTGGAGAGCACTGCTGGATGATACTTTAGTATGCTGTTAAATTTAGTAGTCATAGTTTTTGCATGTCATCAGGGCAAAAGCTTCCAATACTTTATCTGTTTTTAATTTCTAATACAACTTATGGTTTATGAAGTCTTTGTGGTACTTATTTTACACATAATGGAAAATTGTTTATTTTTCCCAGCTCCAGTCAAAAACTTTTAATCTGGGAAAAAGAATTATTCAACATGGCTGCTATATATTTGCCATGTAATATTTTGAAGATAATTCTTCATTTATGTTTACATATGGTTTTTCTTTCTCTGCCTTTTGAAATGCAGTAATTCTTAACAATAATTCTAACAGCCTCTTCAGGAATGCACTAGGTGTGTAAGTCAATAGTGGAAAATGGTAGTGCTGTGATTTATTTGTAAAATTTCAGAGAGATGAGTTGGGCAGAGATTTGTGCATCACCTGGGAAACCATGTTACTAGTGTTTTGCAGGCAAGCAAATAGCATCAAGACTTCTTTAATATGTGTGTGTGAGTATTGGTTTTGTCTTCTGAAGAGACATTTGCCAAAAGAAGAAAGGGGGAGATGAAGACATCATTCTGCAATGTGGGGCATTCTCTCTGTATATTTTTCAGTCCTTAGTTTTTCAAAGGTTATTTTTGTTTTCCTGGCAGGTCACTCTCGATCTCACCAATGCCGTATTTTCCAGTTGTCTAAACAATTGGAGCCTAGCAACAAGCGAAACACAGCTGAAACTACTGAGATTGTATATGCACTATGGCAGCAAAGAATTTGGCCAGGAAGAATACCTAGGCCTTAATGGATGCCTTAGATTCATTAGATGATTAAACTATTAATGAAGTTAATCTGTGCCTTTGGTTCAGCTTCACCAGTAATAAGTTCATTAAGTTATTCATCACCCAATGAAATTTCAACTACACTGCTAAAATGTGGGTATTAGTTTAAATTACTATAAATGCATATTATTCCTTTCTTCCTCTGCCAGTGCAGTATAATGACTGTATGCACCAGGCACAGTATGTCCTTGTTTTGTCTCACGGTTCACTGCAAAATGTTTTTTTACTTTGCTACTCAGCCACTATAGCATGTTCAGTAGCTTCCTGCTAGCCTGAAAAACGCAGCCTTACAAGCAGTGATCACTTTTCATCTGTAAGATGTGTCCAGAGAAGTCAAGCAGCCTTGATTTTGGCTTTGGTTTTTTGCTACCTTATTGATCACTTTTCTTTCCTAACTGTAGCTCTTACATCATCCTACTAGCTGACTCCAGAGAACCACAAGAAACATTTCATTTGAGAAGTCAGCAATGCTTTGGTGACAAAGAGCAAGGCTGAGAATGTTCATGTATGAAGTTATATCTGATTAAAAAAATTATTTCTCCATAGAGATTTTGAGTTAACACCAATTCCATCTATGGTGGTTGTTGGCAGGTTGCAACATTCTCTCTTGTGTTAAGACCTATCTAACATGAAGCTGTCTGTATTACCCAGATTGCTGCCTTCTTCTGGTTGCCTGTTTTGACAATCAACTATCTTGCAAAATAGTTGCACTGTATCCAGCTGAGATGTAGTTAATTTTTTTTCACAGTACTGTGTGTTACTTTGTTTTGGATACATGGCTAAAACAGTGTTGATAATGCACTAATTGGCTGTGCTGAAGAGTGCTTACACAGCACGAATGTCTTTGTTTCTCTGTCTACCCTCAAATTCCGTTGGAAAGTAGGTGGGGAGGGGTTGGAATGGGATACAGCTACAAATGCTAACTTGGCAGTATAAAGTAGGAGGTACTACTTGGGGGTAGAAGGAGGGTGTAGGGGTGTGTGTTTTCCGTGGTGGTTGTTGCTTGAAGGGTATCCACACTTGTGGGAGGTAGTGAGTGACTTTAAGTCACTTGCTGCTTTGGGGGTGGTGTGTCCCCTCTTTCCTTCACCTGTTAAGCTGTCTTTGTTTGATCCACAAGTTTCCTTTTGTCTCCTGTGTACCACTGAGAGGGGGGGAAGTGAGTGAGCAGTGGTATGGGTGTTGATCTTCTGTCCAGGGTCATCCCCTCCAGTAGTTTATGTAAGCAGAAACCATTTTCAGACCTGTGGTTGGAGCAGTGTTGCTCCCCAAGCACCTGTTTCATGTGTCTGTTAGGTCAAGAGTATCTGTGTAAAAGCAGATTGTCACTCTGATTTGTGTGTGCCTGTACTTGGAAGCTCTTGGCCATTGGACTGGCAGCTCTATCCATCAGTCTCCAGAGTGAGATAACCTCTTCTTTCTCAGCAACTTCTTTTGTTTTAAAACATAGATTTACAGAGTTTACTGTAAGGCCCCTGACTTTTTCATAGGTTGGAGCCCCTTACTGCTCAAGACATGGAATAATCCATCTTGTGATGCTATATGAAATGGACAGGTGTTAAGCTTAGTCAAATGAGTGAAAGATTTGGACTGTTGATCTCACTGTATTTGGCCTTAATTAGTTTAGGCTAAAGCCATAACTGCACTGTTTTTCGGTCTTTTAAGCCAGCAGTCCATCCCTTAAATCAGTTTTCTTCTTTTTTGCAACATGGATAATATTTTGGTTAAAGAGTTTAGTTCAGCAGCTTGTGAAGAGTTTTTAGAATCTTTTCAAAGACCTAGGCACTAAAATCAGCTCTTTCCTATTCTTCTTGTATTCTTAGTGCAAGTGGCCAGATTGTCATCCACTGCTAGGATCAGTTTATCAAATGATCTGTTGTTTCCAGAGATTGTTTCTGTTCAGCTGTCTGACCACCTCCTGTGTCTTTTCACAAAATGCTATCAGGTAAGGCGGATATTGAGCTTGCATAAGTGTTTCAGCACTGTGCAAGTCCATGTTTTGCTCAGCCTGTTCTGGTGATGCATATTGTATACATCTACACTTCTCAAATTTTCACAAATCTGTAGCATACATTTACCTTCTTGATTTCTTGCTCATGATTCTTCATTTGGAAGTGGATTTAAATCAGCACCACCTGCTTCATAGTATCTAGAACCTGAACAAGTGCTGGTGTTGCTCAAATACTTTTCGTTTATTTTTTCATTTATTTCCTTCCCTGAGACAATTTGTATAGACTCTCATGTTGCTTTTCAGAGTAGGTTGTATCTGTCACCGAGCTGTTTACACTGGAATTTGCACTCTCCTGGCCCTGTTGCTTGGGATTTGCTGCCATGTCTGACAGGTACTGTGTCATGCAGGAATATGAACCTTGGGCATCCAGTGCCTTTCAGAACATTTTCGTGTCCATATGACTTTGCAGTAGTACTTTGCTGCGCCTCCTATTTCATCTGGAGTTTTCCAGAGCCAGCATGTGTGTCAGGCATTTCCTTTCTCAGGACATTTTTTCCCTCAGGTTTTGGAGAGGTGCCATGGTTAAGGAAGTCCAACAGATATAGGTCACCTTTATCTATAGTAACCCTGAGGTCACACAAAGCCCTGAAAATCTCCTTAGGGGCTGCTGCATTTTCTCCACTTCTGTATTTGACTGTTTTCAACTTCATGGTAGCACCTTTTCTCTTTCTGCCATTTCGTTCCTCTTCTACAAAAGTTTGAGACTGGCATTAGGCAGAGTATTGCAGCAGAATGAAATGTCTTTTATGACCCACTAAAATCATATTAAGTGCAATTTCACATGGAAACAAAAGGTAATTATATCAACGCAGCTAATGTTGTTACATAGGAGGCCAAATGCTAATTGGCTATTTTTAGTGTCTGCATTACGTAGGCTTTTTCCATAAAAACGCTGCCTTATTAAGCACTCGGCCGCACGCGTTGGGCCCGCTCCTGCACGGCGTGGCGCAGGTGACTCAGACGCGTGCCGCAGGTACCGCAGCGGCTCCGCGCTCGCTCCGCCCGGCGCCGGCAGCGCGCCCGCGGTGCTGCACCGCCTCCCGGTGGCCGCGGGCCGAGGCGGTCGTCACCGCTCCTGTGCTTCCCACCTAGAAATTGGGCTCCTTCGGCCTTGGGAGTTTGTGAGGAAAATGCTGTCCTGGCAACCACATTTCTCAGTGACCGAAACGAATTGTTTGCTAATTGTACTCTCAGTGTTTAAAGGCTGTGTCTGATCTTCACTACTGATGAAAAAAAGCAAATTTTTTTTTTTTTTTGCCTAAAAGACTAGGATTGCTCTTTGTACTTGTATTTTGCTTGTAGAAGCGTCTCTTGAGCTACTTTGTGATGAAAGGGTTGCTGCAAACTTGCAAAATAGTGATCTCTGATTAGTTCTCAAAATACCCTAAACTTCTTTAAATGGGATTCCTTCAACATCTGCTTTTGGCTTTAGAGTATGATTATAATGTGTGCTAGTTTCAGTGGTTAGATCAAGAAATGCTGTGCTGCTCTGCAGTTTGGCTGCAGCCTGCGGAGAAGCAGTGGCATCGCCTCTGTTGACAGAAACTGGAAGCTGCTCACCTTCTCAGAGCACCTCTGCATCTCGCTCTGTGGCCCGTCTCACCCAGCCATCTCCCTGGAGTGCTGAAATGCTCTGATAGCCCACCTGGCTGCTCCAGGTGGAGGAGTAGTCTCTGTCTCAGGACATGTGCAGAGAGATTGTCTGTTAACTCTGTTTTCCTTTATGAGGTTTTGAGAGCAGAGCCTGTGCATCTGAGAGAGAGATTAATTCAGCTGTTTTGAAGCTGATACCTGTCTGTATTAGGCAATACACAGGTTCGAATCTATGTGTAACTTGAGTGTGGGGGTCCAGTGTGACCCCCTCAGAACAGTGGCAGAAATAGAGAATGTTGTTACTGTTTCTCAGCCCTTGGAGACTTTCTTGGCCACTGAATCACTGTAAAAATAGAAAGACTTGTTCCAGGCAGCTGGACTCTGGGAGGCAGCACTCATATATTTTTTCAGCTGCATCTGATAGATAAGGAAGCTTTCTATTTCCCTCTCTCTCTGTTTTTGGTTTTGGTTTTTTTTATGCAATGGACTTTGTTTTGCAACTGTTCTTACTTTTAACTAACACTTTCAGCTCCTCAAAAATAAAAGGAAAATATTTCTTTGAAATATGTAAGCTGTCTTTGTATTTGATGGCAGTGATAGCCCATCATCCTGTGTGTATTGAAACGGGCCATTTAAATAGCTGCCACTTGCTCCAGTTACAGTCTGAGAGCTGGCACATGAATTTAGCGCTGGGTAATGTTAAATATCCAGGGCCATGTTTCAGTCTTTGGTTACTGCTTGAGCAGAGTTGTAATTGGTAAGGAGCCTCTTCTATTCTGTAGACACTGTACCAATTTCATAATGTATTTCATAATACATTCACCTGAATGTATTATGCTGATTTGAAATTACATTCCTACTGTGTGAGGTCCAGATACCTACAAGAAGAATTTTGCATGGAAGTTTTCTTTCCTGCAAGACCAGTAGAATGCCTTAATCTTCTTTCTGCTTCAGAACATTATTTGAAGTATTTGAGGCTGTGCTTTTATAAGTCATCTTGAAAAATAGGATTCTACCACTTGAAAATTTCATTGATATTAGTATATGAATTGTGAGTGAGTGATTTCAGGATGTAGCTTAAATCTGAGATCTGAGTAAGGCTTCTTTGCAAGGTGAAATACTGCTGTGTTTGTAGAAGAGTGACAGACTAGGTGGGGATATCAGTCTCTGATTTTTGGTGTTGTTGGTTGTTTTTTGTGCTAGGTATTTACTTGTAGGTCCAGTCAGTCTTGAAGATGGACCAGACAGAGATACTGTGAAGTTCTGCCCCTCTCTGCACCCTACCCCACCTCTGCCAGCTCTCTTATTCCGTCTTTCTGCTTTCTCTCTCTTTCTTTCCTGCAACTTACTTTTTTCCTGCAAATCCTGTTGCTTGTCCATGTTGCTCATGAAACTGATGAACAATGAAGAGCTGATACTAGTATTTATACTTGTGTCATTTAGTTTTGGAGTTCCTGTTCTAGTTAGATTTTTAAAGGAATGGAGAATTTTTGTGTTCACTTGACTTTTTTAGCCCACAGAATTACAGCATTTTACCAATTTACACTCAGAGTGCACTTTGGACGTATCTCTTCATAGCAAAAAAAATTTAAGTCTTTTATTGATAAATTTGGTGTTTTGTCTAGGTATCTTTGAGGTTTTGTATCTAGTTTGGTTTGCTGACTTTTAGAATTCTTGCAGGCATGTATAATCTTGGTTTGTCTTCATTCTGTGATGCCAAATAATATTACTTGTTTTTGTCTTATTACTTATCAAGCTGTGGTTTACTTTTATCTATTTAGAACAAATCTTTCACAGATACTTTCATTACTTTTTGTAACTTATGGGGAGACAAGGTGCTTCATAACTGTAGGGACAGTTTGGACAGATTAAAGAGTGCCCCAAGAGAGCCGTAATTGCGTGTCCCTGAGGCTTTGTGACATCTCAAGCAAATCCAAAATGACTCAACAATTCTACATTTAAATTTACTAGGTTTTTCATTTAATGAAGAATTGAAATTTTTTTTTAACTTTCTCTCCAGACAACAATAAAATACCAAAATAAAAGAAATTCTTTCAGGGCAAAAATTCAGTTCTTTGACCACTTGCTTTATGTTTGGTACCTGTTAGTACAACCCTTCAGTTGTGGCAGATTGAGGGCTCTGGTCTGAATGGTTACATGTCGAAAAGAACACTTGTGAAATAATTTGCATTGCTGTATCTAACCTATTTTCATCACAAAAGATAGATTACTTTTAATCCAACTTAATTTTTTCAGCTTTGTTATACATTCCTTGATCATTCAGAGCATTCAAGGGCATCTTTATGTTCTCTAAATAAGTATTTAAATTATTTGTCCTGCTGATGACATTTCTACAGAGGCCTAAAGAATGTTATCAGATGCCTTTGGCGGCTTTATTTTTATTTTTGAAATAGCCTCCAAAGAATGGAGCTAATGGTGGCAGTTAATATGCTGAGAGGGTTAAAGTCTGGCAATAGGGTTGTAACCACTGAGCAAGGATCGAATTACAGGTTTTAACTCAAACTTGGAAGGAGATTGGCTTCCTCATAAAAAGGAGAAATTCTAGATCTATCTGGAAAATTTAAGCTTCCACTGCTTGTGGATCCTTCAAGAATTGAAGGGAGAAAAAAGAATTCATCTTTAAGGCTTATAGATCTAGAAGTTGGAGTTCACATTAAACTTTTGCAGTTATAGAAGTACATAATTCTTTCCTTTGTTGAGTACTTCTTTTTCTCTGTTAGAAGGGGTTCAGAGTTAAATGGAAGAGGTAGCTTTGTTTTGAAGTAAGTGTGCTTATGCTGAAATAAGTCAACTTTTTAATTTTTTTCTGCCTGTATAGCTGCATGATAGCATTTGTTCTGCATAGAAATGTCTTTTATGTGAATTTAGGAGGCAATATTTGTGCTTGAATTTGAGAGGTGCATGTTTTAATTGTGAGAAGACTGTGACAGAATTCATTCTAAAATTTGTATACATTGAATAATTGAATTAGTTTTCAGTAAAAAATGGAAGTATGGAAGCATTCTGGCTTCATTGACTGAAAGGCAGTCCTGCCTTTGACTGAAAATTGTTCATATGTATGCATAGGGGCGTATTTCCCTGTCCCATACACATTTGGTGTAGAAACATGCAGGAGCAGTATTTGGCTACATATCTTCATATTTGGCATCTGATCACCATCTCATGGAGATATCTTTGTGAGCATAAGGGTTTCATAAATTTCAAGGATTACGGAAAAGTCTATGTAGACTAGTAAGATGACTGAAAACTTTCTGATGGAAAAGCTTTTACTTCTAAAAAGAGCAAGAACTCTGTAGTCTGATTGATTGCAATTGAATTGTTTCACTAAATTCTCTGTTGACTGTCAGTGATATTACATATGGAACCTCTCTGATAGGAATCCCATTAGCAGTGTGACTAAAACAATTGCATGAGCTGTTTATGGACACTGCAAGAGTTCTGGTGTGGCTCTGGGCACTGACCAATCAATGCATCTGCTGCTCCTTTCATGCTGCTGATGTTGCTCCAGACAAAGTATCTGTAGATGGCTTTCTGGTCAAACAATCAAACTAGGGCTGTCTACTGATTTTCTTTGTCCTGGAAGTTACCTTGTGTACTGTTGGTCCATTTTTTTTCCTGAAATTTTGTCTCTCTTGGTTTCATAGAAGAATCTGGTTTGCTTATTTTTTGCCCTTCTATTTTCCTAATCAGCCTTTCACTGCCTCTTTCCACTCCATCTTGGTATTTTCTTAGGCATTATCTTTTAGGGATTGAACTGTGGTCCTTTTATTTACATCAGAAAAGCACATCTGTAGATACAAGTCAAATTAATCTTTGCCATGATGCCTTGCAAATGAATTTTTTTAGCTCTGGCTGAAGGAGAAGGGTCTGGAATAAAGAGAGCTTCTTGTGGCTGTTCAGCTAGATGTCAACAGCTTAACATGGCTAAAACAGGCCTCCTGCAGACTCCCCTCCTGCTGCTTCCTTGTCACTCTAGAAAACAACCTAGTCTTTACATGGTGTTCTTAACACATGCCATTTATTACTTTGTTCTTTCTCTAAGTTCAGAAATGACACTGTAAGTGTTATTGATGATTACATTTTATTTTTATGTAATTTCTTAAAGTATAGTCATTGCTATTTCAACATTCAAATCTTCCATCCAGCTCTTCTTCACCTGTTAAGCAACCTTGCCAATTAGTCCATCATCCTTTTCTTTGTGTTCTTCAGGTCAGTCCTGCACTTTCATACCCATTCAGATTCAGTGAAATCATTACTATTTACTTTTGCAAATAGAATAAAAGAAACCTTCAGGCATCTCTTCTGAATTTATTTTCCCTCCTTGCACAAAATATGGTCTTCACTTTTCTAGACCTCAGTTGTTGCAGAAGCATCATTCCGTCCTTGTTCATTATTCATTAAAATTTTAGGCTCAGTCTTATGCTCTCTTAGTACAATAATATGCTTTCTTCTTGAGAGCATCTCCAAGGTAGTCTCCATAGCCTCTTGATAATCCTTTCTTTAAAACCCCTTTATGAGGCCCAAAAAGCTTGGAAATTGGAGTATGACTTGGTTTCTTTTGCCTCCCTCTTTGTCACCTCTTACTGTGTTATTTGATAGCAAGATCCATTGAGTCAGGACTGTCTTTGTTAGTTTTTGCATTTGTGGGGTTTTCTGGGGTTTCTTTTGTTTGTTTACTTTGGTTTTGTTTTGGCTTTTTTTAATTTTATTTTATCACACCAAACATGGAAACGTCCTGAGCTACCATTGAGAACATTAACATGGTCATAATGTCAACTAAGAAATTAATTGTAGTTATAGCATTGCAGGGAAATTTGCTGTGTGAAATTTGTTCTTGAGAGGAATGGCAGTAGAAGTGCCAGTTGATCATGTCATCCCTTTGGAACTTGCCGCCTTGTCTTCCCTAGGGAAAAAGTGTTAAAAAAAAAAAATAAAGCCAACAAGGAGCAACCACATTGCAAATAAAAGATGCTCTTAGCTAATATGAAGGGGCATTTGGCTGCCTCACAAAAACACTGTATTTTGGCAGTTACGAGCTTTGGCTTAGGAAGATCCCTGTTTGGAATAACAGGGTGTGTTGCAAGTCAAAATTCAGGTATCTTGGCTGAGATGTATGCATAATCTGGCATGATGCCTTTCTGCACTGTGCCTAGTTATAGCAAATGCCAAAGTCCCTTGTGAACAATATATGAATCTCATTTTGGGGAAAAGAAAAAAAAAAGAGGAGGAGGGAAGAGGGAGCCAGGATTTATTTTAACATTTAGTGGATATAAAAAAACAAGTATCAAGAAGCAAAACATTTCCATGAAGCATTCACTGTGGAAATTCTGCAACTTCTTGTTGCAAACCTCTTTATCACTTGGATTGGCTGATTTCCAGAGCATCAAGGCTAGGAATTGAGGGACTGAAATATAATCAGTGGTGATACATTTTAACCACATAAAACATTCTCTGCTTCCAAAGCCTCCAGTGTCTCTAGTAAGCAGTGCAACAGCAACAGCTCCTTGCTACTGAACTCCAGAGCCGGGGAAAATACTGGATCAGGATGGTAAGAAGCTCTTTACTTTTTCACCAGATCTAGATTATTACTCTGTAAAAAATGTTTAAAAGGTGATGAAATTAGTAGAGGTCAGTATTTAAAACAAAAAAGCAATATGTGAGATACAGAGGAATTATGTTTTTTCTGCAAGAGAACAGCAATGCAAGTTGGTGACAAATATATCTGGCACTGAACATGTTGTGCAGCTTATATAAAATCTTTTAAAACTGGGAAAGATTGCCAACGACTATTTGATACAAATTTTAAGTCTGTCCACTTGGTTTATTTCAGAAGGACAGCTGTATGGGCTTATAAAATGATTTTGGATTAATAATCATTGACATAGACTTTATACATAAAAATGCTAATACTAAACCTATAAAATAACCTAATAAATAAGTAAACCTATGCCAATCACTGATGCAGGCTGTATGTTTATATGGTTTCTTTTATAGGGGTTTTGGGGTTTTGTTTTTAGAAAGAAGCAAATCTGCTCAGCACATGCCTTTGACTTTTAGGTCAAGTTTTTATTTTTCTGGGTTTTCATTCCATAAAGACCTGTTAATTACACGGTTTCTCTAGTGCATTAATTTGGTGGGAAAAATAACCAGGGAAAAGTTTTCAGAATAATTATTTTATTATTTGTACCAATTTAAATATTCTGATCTAAGTATTAAAACAACAGAAGTAAAATATAAAGCACAAAAATGTGGGATCCGAATATAGTATAAATTGATACCAATGCTATTAATGGTTTTTAAAAATGACTGTGAATAGAATAAAATATGCAATTAGCATCCTTCTGTGTATTAAAGAATTGGAGTGAGGAAACATATCTTGGGAGTGTTTACTTCCAAGATCCATTGTAAAGACTGTTTTGTTGGGGTTTTTGGGGGGTTGGGGGTAGGCAGTGGTTGTTGATTGAAATAAACATCAACCCAAGTTTCCTGTATGGGAACTCATCTGTTTTTTTAAGTGCATACTACGTCCAGGAATTTATTGATTAGGACATTACAGTACATCAGAGTGAAAGGAAAGCAAATTACTAAATAAGTCTGAGGAGCACTGAAATACATTTACTTGACAGTCCAGCGTGATGTGTTGGAAATTATTCTCTTTGTGATTCAAATGGAAGAGATTTTTAACAGAAAAATTATGAGAGTTTGAAAAGTGTACAGCAAATGTGAAACGTTTGAGTTGTAATTTTTATCTTTGTTGTGTATTTTTTCTTTCTTAGCAGTACAAAAATTAAAAACCTCTGAAACTATCACTGAATTCTTTCTGATCTTTTCATTTTATACGTGGCTTTACTGAAATAAAAGTCATGAAGTCAATCATGTTACCATAGCCTATATATTTCATGTTAGACATTGCACTTTGTTATGTTAAAAATTTATGGTTTTCCTCCTCTGTATGCAGAATAGATTGCAAAATCAATAACTGAATGACAACCAGGCTGTAAGGTTCTTGGAAAGATGTTTCATATGAATCTATGTGTGGTGGTGGATGTTGTTGTTATTATTGTTTTTGTTGTTGTTGTTGTTATTATTAATACTGTTTTTTTTACCAAAAATCTCCTATGTTGAGTAACCATTAAATAGTACTGTTGTACTGAAGAGACTTGAATATATTGTTTCTTGACTTGTACTGAAGAGACTTGAATATATTGTCAGAGAAGACTGTGCTCAGTTACTATTACCCTGCATCTACATTTTCTCACAGGAAAATACTGGAGGTAGGAGATCCGACTGCATTTGCCTATTGTGATCACAGAACATAATTAATAACAAATGATGTCGCATATATTTCCACTTTTGTGATTCTCTGGTTCCTACATAAGTCAAATGCAGATTATGCTTCTATAACATTTAATAAAAAGTTAATAAAAGCATTTCCTTTTAGAAAAATAACATTCATGTACTGCCACATACTTGCTTTTGATAAAGTTTAGGCAAAGTAAGCTTACATTGTGTCTTGCTTGTTATGGATTAGTTCAGTATAAAGCAGTGAGTTCACAAGGGATCTAATTCTTCAGATTTGGATGGCCTGGGCAAGGACCTTGCATAAGTTACTGAAGGGAAAAAACAAAAACCAAGAAAACATATGCTATATACATCTCTCAAAGGTGTACCCTTAAGAGTAGTCAGCAATGTAATAAATTACTAGTTCAGAGGGAACAGCCTCTCATTTAAAATTTTTAGATGATATGATTTATTGTAGTATGTAAATAGTAAATGGTCTTAGAGAAGCCCAAATTGCAAGCTGTCTAATGCATTAGATAGCAGGTTTAATTATTAAAAGTGATTTTTCTAGTAAGCCTAAGGAATAAAAGTAAAATTATAAATAATGCACTGGCTTTACCAGAAAAACTAAGAAGTTGTAGACATGACTATTACAGTGCTAAATTCTAATAAAGTGTGTTTAGTGCCAGGGATATGTTTCGTATGGCAAAGTTCATTTGTAGTGTCTTCCTGGCGCAGAATTTAAAAAAGCTCATTTAACAACTGGATGTATTATTCATCCCAATGAATTTAGGCTAAACATAATTTTAGTTTCATTGACTAAATTGAAGTCTGATAATCTTCCTGCAAGTATAATCCTTATTTAAAGAGGTATGTTTATAAATACATAAGCTGTGGACTTTAGATGTAATATAGAACATGTTTAAAGAAAGGAAATACAGCTTTGCATCTGCTATGAACTTGATTCAAGACTTAATATTCTCTGGTTTTACTCTACTAGTACATTTTTGCTTTGTTATTCTGATAGTTTTCTGGTAAAAATACGAGTTTATTCATTCAGAAGTACTCATGCTGACAGTAGACAGAAGGAATCTGCTGCAATATAGCTTTGTGCATGTGTTTGGTATTAACTTACATGCCCCAAGTAACTTTTGGTACAGTTTGGTTCAGGTGAAAAAACTGCATGTCAGGCTGTTTACCACACCAGTAAGTCTGGCACTATTCTAGAGTGAAATACACTCTTGCATAGTCCATAAATATTGTTTGTGGAGGACGAAAATAAACCACATTAAACTTTGAAATGTAATGCTGAAATATCTCCATATATATATATATATATATATATATATGTATGTATTAGCATTTACTTGTAATTAAATAAGTTTGTGTTTTAAAATCTCAGCATCCATTTTTAAGGAGCCTGAAAACTTTCAATGAATAAAATATGTCAGCAGGAAAGGTTTATGGAAGAGGAGTAGTTTTTTAGGTGATGGAGGATTATGTTTTTAAGCCATTTTCCTTTTGATTCTACAATCAACCTACTATGCAGATCAGGTTTTGCTTACTGAAATCCATCTTTTAAGCTGCTCCATTACACTGGTAGTAAAAATGAGTTGCTGTCAGGAAGTTATAAATTATTTGCTGTGTTTTACATGATATTTTGGCATGCCTGCTGTGTCTGTGTTCAAGACAGGGTTTTATTCCTTCAGCCATGGGACATATGAAGAAACTATTAAAAATGTATGCTTTTAGCATTAGTCTGTCCTTTTGGCTTTGATCCTGTCATGCCATCAGAAATGAAGTTGATGAAAATGAAGGCAGGGAAAAAGGTCAATCTGGTCTCTAGGTGAAATAATTGATGGGAGCAGCTTCCAGAGGAATACAGCTTTAGTGAGAAGGTGGCTGAATAATACATATTTTTTTCTGCATCTGCTTAATGTTTGCATTGTGGCATTTGCAGTGTTTTGAAATATCAGGACAAAATTGTGTTTCCCGTATTTCTTAGGATCCTCCTAGCAACATGGTATCTTGCCTCACATAATTATTCTTGTACTTCATGACCATACTGAGAATACTGAAAACTATTAATGCTGAGACTTCCCATGGACCTTTTATGTAAAAGAAATCTAGAGAAGATGAAAGGGTACTGACAACTTTGTACCCACCTGATACTGTGCAGATGCAAGAAGAGCAAGTCATAGAGTTGTGCCCTGAAGGATATGTTTCCAGTGCTTGCATAAGGAGTGTGCTCTGACCAGAGCTGAGGAATGGTAATATGTAATGATGGGAAACATGAAGCAGTTTGGATAGAATTCCAGGTTTGCTTCATTACACAGAGTGATAATAAGTGGTGATGAATTCCTAAAATTATCTAGACCTTGCACTTGAGTTTTTTGTCTACTGTAAATCTGTTGTTATGAATATTTCAATTAAATGTCTTCCAGTGTTGTGGTGTCACCTGGGGATATGCAGCTCATAGTCAGCCTTGTTATGTCTTTTGATAATGAACTTTCAGCTTGGAGGCAAGAGCTGTCTACACCCTGTGTTGGGGCTCATCTTCACCCTTCTCACCAATATACATCTTGGATATCTGACTTGAGGTTTTGGTTTCAAAAAGAGTTTTGGAACCCACAGCAGAAGGCTGGTAATCTGTGGTGTTGATCCTTCTTTCATTAAAGAGGTAGAAAAATCCAGTTCTGAAACCCTCAACTCTTCTCATTCCAGTACTGTAATAGGGTGGTTTTCTTAATATATTGTCATGGCTTTAACTTCATAGTGCTAACCTTTTGAATAGCTCAGAGACTTTGATACTTTGTGTTGCAGCCTTTTTGCCCCTATGCAATGTGGCTTTCATGACAGGACTTTTCTGTGATAATTCTCCCTTTCACAGGATAAGAGGTGGTGCATATGTGTCAGGCTACCAGACTAGAGGCTCTAGAGGCTGCTGACATGTTCTTCATGACTGGACATACACATGTCCAGTAACACGGAGAACTCTGTCTTAGCCATATAATAGGTATTTATTTGGTCAGGCAGTGACTGAGGCTACATAGTCATTTGGAAGAAATGGCAAAAAAGAGGATGTTGTAAGACTACACCTCTGATTTAGCTTCTCTTCCTGTAAATACCTACTTTTAGCAGTTTTTGTTGTTGTCCTTCCTTTTCAGAAAGAAAAAAAGCCTCAAGTCTAATGTGTTAGAGATTTTACCAACACTAATTCTAGAGATTATGTTTTGGAAAAATACATACTTGATTTGGGACAAAAATGCTGTCTGGGCGATTTTGTCTTGAGTAACTAAAGAGCTACTGCAGACTTGTAAATCATTCACATAAGAATGATTTCCAGTGACTCAAACTGGCCTACAAAATTTATGTCAGAAAACTAAATGTTCCTCATGTATTTTTTTCTTTTCTTTGAAGAAACAGAAGGGACTAATTTTAGAGAGTGCTTGATAACTTTTAAGTCAAATAAACTTTTAGATTCTCTTCTGACTAAACTTGTATGTCCAGTGTTAATTTTCTTATTTTTCTCTTTGAAGGATTGTCAAACCCTTTTTTTTTGTCGTACTCCTCATTCCACTAGATCAATCCACTACAATCCACTACAATCCACTACAGAGGATTGATCACTAAATCATCACTTGCATCTAATAATTCCTCTACTGTGGCACAGGTAGACAGAAAATTGGTTTCCTTATACATGCAAAACATGAAAAAGTGAGTTCTGTGTGATGGATGAATACAACACACTAGGGATGTTTTAGGCAGAATATATGAAGGTGTCTACTAGCATTTGTTTGCTGCAGAGATTGTCATGAAATGAGACTTGTAGCTGGCTGTTACCTCTGTGCGTGCTGAGGCTGTTCATGGACTGCATTTCCTTTGCTTATCAGTGCTGGTGTGATCCTTTAGTCAGCAAGGGGAGTTCCCTGGTCTCCAGCTGTGCCTTGTGTATACCTTTTGTTGTCAAGGTCTTTAATGTATTCATCCAAAGCCAATTGCTTAGTTTGGTCTTCTAGGAAGTTGAAAGACTGAATCCCAATAGAGTTTTCTGTTTTACTGGTCCTGGTGGATTTGATGGGTTTGGGATTGACAGGTAATTGCCAAATTACTAGGTTCCAAGAAAGGAGGCAGTCATAATTTTGGGTTTAAGTGTGTTAAAGCAAACAGAAAAATACTAGGAAACTGTTATTTTGGATATAATTTTGTGTGGATTGAGAACACATACTCTAAGGTGGTGGAAGTTAATTCCTTTGGTGCTTGCAATAAAAGCATTTGTTGTGTGTCATAGAAGAAATGCATTGCTTCTCCTTTCATTTTGAAGAAAATAAAAAGTGAACATCTCCACAAATTTAATATTTGTAACTTTCACCAAGTGTGTATTTAGGTATTTTACTTTGGACAGGGAGCAGTTCTGCAGCCTAGTAAGACAGATTCATTTAGAGTTACTTGGTTGGAAAAAAATAAACAGATTTAAGAGTGTTCCAGCATAAATATAAATCTTTCTACTGTATCAGTTTCAGAACTCCTTGAAGTCATGGCAAATGCAAGCAATCTAACTGAATAAAACAGTTTTGGTGCAGTGCATCATTACGTAGAACATGCAATTTATAAACTGTTATAGAAATAAGCTTATTATACAGTATTTTAAATATTTATATGACTTTGTGAAACACTGATTTTTGTAGCCGGTTTTGGATTGTCAGCATATCACAAGTCACAAAATGTTGCAATTCTTTCACAAATTTTCTAATGGAGTTGGTTTCACTGTTGATTAGTCTCTTTTTAGTAAAAAGAAATGTAAAAATACTTGTGGAAGAATCTGAAGGATAAAAAAAGGCTAAAATACTTTGAATTCATATTCATGTAAAGTGCCTGTAATAGTTTTACCAGTTGCTTCAGCCTCATAGATTTTCTAGTGCAGGTTCATGGAAGTCATGCATTTGTTGTGGATCATTTTAATGCTCCAATGAAATATTCACTGTGATCTGTGTCCATGGGGGTAGGGAAGCACATAAAATATGTGCTTCCAGTCAGTGATGAGAGAGTAGGAGGATTTTTCATGAACAATATAATTAAATTCATCCATGTAAAAGATACCTGCAAGATGCTGCTTCAGAAAGTATTTTATAGCAATAGATAATTATAGGGAAAAAACTACTTTTCTGGAATGATAGTACATAGTATTAATTTACCAGTGGTATAAAGATTTTCTAAGCAGTTAGTTTCCCATCTGTAACACAGCATTTTTATTTCCTAATAATCAAAGAAAGCAAAAGAATTTTTGATCAAAATTTTTGTTGACATATTATTTTGTTGGATGTATTAATACAGCACTGGAATTTTAATACAGGACTAATACAGGCGCTGTTGTAAACATTTGTTTCATGAGAATAAAGGAAATTTTCCAAAGTCAGAGGTTTTCTTGTCTAATATAGTTTTAATTATATGCATAGTTGCCACTGCTGTGGATCATACCTATATTTGTTTAAAGGTATCCAGAAGAGGTGATGATATTAATTCACCTGCTGCTAAATACTCTCATGCTTAGAAAGTAACTCAGCAGTGACTCAGACATAAGAATTGAAAAGAGTCAGTGGCTAAATCTCACAAGTGCTTACTGCTGGCTATGATGTGTTGAGAATTTTCTGGGATCAATCGCATCCTAAGCAGACAGAAATAAAGGTGTTCCAGTTCCCCTCCTCCTCCCCACTAATTCATTTTCTGTGGGAAGAAGAAGGCTTCAGTGGATTTTGTTTAGCTATCTCCAAACAAAGCTGAAGGCTTAAAGCTGTGTGTGGTAATATTTATTTATAAGGACGGACAGCTTAGGTATACTTAGAAACTCTTGGTCAAAAATATATGTTGTGGGCTGTGCTCTTAGTGTTGCCCAAAGAAACCCTTGGCATGAGGAGCTGGAGTCTCCTGAGGATGCTCTGTGATGCATTGACCCTCGGCTAGGAGCTCTGACAGGATATCAGGGGCCAAGGCTGGCGCTCAGTGCACTGACCCAGCCATGAGCCCGTGGCTGGAGCATCTTCTGCTTAACTAAGAGTTTGCTGCAGAACATTTTAGTTCTAGGCCTGATGTAAGACGTGCTGTGGAAAATATATGATGAAAAGTAATTGGAACAGCAGTCAACCTTTGGGGGAGGTTCATTGAAAGATGTTACACTGAGTCATCATTAATTTCAAGGAGGAATCCTGACCAAAACGATGACACTGATATTTTTCAGGTATTAAGAAGTTTCAAAACTTAAACCTATGTAACCATCTCAAAAAAAGTCAGTCCTGTTGGTTTTAACGGTCAAAGCTGAACATGGCAAACTTGCAGAATCTTTTCTATTTTCAGTACTGACATGTATATTTTCTCCTGAGTTTCTGATCTCAGACTATGTTGTGTAAATGCAAATCTATTTTTTAAATCAAAAGCACAATTTCTGAATGGACAATGTAGTCCAAGGAAATAGATATAGCAGAGGACCATGCTTAGCTTAAGATTTTTACTATCTTTATGGCCTGGCATTCACTAGGCTACAGTGAGGAGTGTATAATTTTTTGTTATAAATACCCTTTTATGTTAATTCTGAAATAGTTGTTTCCCGGAGGAGTTTTGGAATAGAAACTGATGTACCTGATAGTTAATTAAAATTCAGTTTTGTTTGTTCTTGCTTAACTTAGTGAAAAAACCCAAACAACTTCTAGGAGACATGACAGAGAATACTGTTCTGAACATTTCAAATTATTTTGAAAGATGAGAATTCCCATGGCTCAATTCTTTAAAGAGTTGGAACATAATTCAAATGCTTCTTTGCCACATGTCACTTTTTTTTTTCATTTTTAGCGTGTGTATTTTCTCTCATAGAGAAATAAAGGGACTGAACACCTCATTTCCCTTTTTACCCAGCTTTTTTTTCTGAATCTTAGTTACTGAACTACATGCACGCATTATTTCTACTGTAACATTGTAAACCACCTGCACAAATGCCCATCAGTAGACCAGTTGTTTCATTAAGTTACACTAGAATCTGGCTGATACTGTTGTATAAACCAGAGAAAACCATGAGTAACTGGTTTTGTTTGTAATGCGAAGTTACTGATTAGCCAGCTAATATCATTTTCTTTCCCATGCTCACAGCCTCATGAACAGAAAGATACCAAAAGCTAGTATAAAAATAAAGTTTTAAGCTACAACGAGATCTCCAGATGTCTGATTCCTTGGTTTAGAAAACTGCACAAGAGCTTATCTATTCCTGAAATAAAAATTATTTAGATAGTCCAAACTGTCTTTCACAGTCTCCCATCTGCTAGGGTGTGCATTTCATTTTCATGTAAATAAAAATTCTAAATAATTCTTCAAATCCTCGCTGCACAGTTCATTACAGAGGTCTCATGCTTGCTAATACTTACTTGCAGAAGGCAAAAGGATTGATAAAGCATGTGGAGCTCATAGGAGACTTGCAAGGCAGGACGTCCCTCATAGAGAGGGGAATATTTCAGTGAATTTATGTATAGTATTAACTACCTCACCTGTGTTTTTTGACTGTTGCCCCTGTCAAGAAATGCGGTTATCTAATGAGGGGGATGGTAAAGGAAATTTTCCAAGCTTCATTTTTGGATTTCTGCCATGAATTTCACCTCTTAAATCAGACAATTTGATTTTAAGCTATCCTTTCATGTCATGTGCTCTCTTACAGTGGACTGGATTCATACCTGTGTTTAGGTAGGCAGACCTCTAATCTTAGTGCTTAAATTGAGAGTCTTACTTTGTTACAATTTTTGAAAGGCCACTTTGGCTTCAGTCTGACAGTTTGTGGGTGCTGGCACGCTGGCAAATCAAGCCCGTTTTGTACTTTATACCAAAGTCACAACTGGAGAAGAAGAATCATACTGACTTATATTTCCAAAACTGGACTGACTTGCTTACTTTGCTAGAGGTGCAGTTAATCAAAACAGCTGCAACTCAGAACACCTGGCAGTTTTGCAGCTCTTAAATGTCTAAATGTAGATTGGAAGAAGCTAATGTTAAGCAGGCAGATTTGATCAGTTTGCCCCATTGTTACCCAGGAAACAACTTAATTACTATGCCTTTGCTTCAGCCCTCTGCATGTAGCTTTTAAAAAATTTTGTTATAATTTTTCTTTTCTTTTGTCTTAAGCTAGTGTTTGTAGAAAGGGGTGGCTTGACGGCTCTGGCAAATGAAATAGTCTGCCTGCCCACGGAATATGTGCTCCATAGACAGTGGCAGTCCGAACTTCCACATGCTGTTTTGTCAGCATGCTACAACTTTTCTTGGGGGAGTGGAGACGGGAGGGAAGAAATAGGGTCCTTGTACAATCAAGTCTTTGCCACCAAAATGTGCAAGTGTCGTCAGGAAATATGGCCTTTATTTTCCCTCTAGTACAGAATACGGGCAGCTAAAAAATGGATGAGCTCAAGCTTTGGAAAATCCATATGTAGTCTTTGAGATATTGTTAAGATGACAAATTCATTCCTGCTGTGTTTTATTTAGCACTAATGTCAGATGATCTCATGAGCTGAACAGAGTTTTCCTTGATCAGTACCAAGACAAAGAGATTTTTAATGAGTTCTGAGTTCTGATGAGCCTTCAACAAAAAGTCCTGGAAGTATATGTGCATGGATGTGGGAAATACGGCAATTTACTCTAAAATATTAAGACTGTGTCTTCTTC
Source organism: Anthoscopus minutus (assembly GCA_013399455.1). Lineage (NCBI taxonomy): Eukaryota > Metazoa > Chordata > Aves > Passeriformes > Paridae > Anthoscopus > Anthoscopus minutus. The sequence goes on along the minus strand of VWYI01019978.1, from coordinate 57,653 downwards.
TGTTCGCCTTTAACAATGCTGATCTTAGCACATACAGTTCATTACTTATATTTGTCTTGGTGATGACTTTTTCTGAGGTGCATGTATTAGATGAATTGTAATAGCTGCGAATCACCTAGTTCAGAAGTCAGTCTTTTCAACACAGGATTGTGTATTTGATTTGCAGGTAGTTTACAGACCTCCTGGTTCATTTAGTTTGGAGCCTGAAAATCATGGAAAACCACTGACAGAATCATATTGCTATTCTTTAGTGATCAATGTGAATTCATAAATGTTTCAAAAAAATAGCTGTAAGGCAGTAAGAATGAAACATAAGAATGAAACATCTTTTAGTTTCAGAAATCTTTGCTCTACTATGACTGAAAATAGAAATACAGAAGGACCATATACATAATCCAAAATAAAGCATCTGCCTTAAAGAGCTACAATACTTCAAAATCACTGTTGTTCCCTGTAGTTGTACCAAAGGTTATCCAGGAATTTCTCAAGATCACCTATACTGAAAGCAGCTGAAATGATCCAGTCCAGGCTCATGTTGCTGCCATGCCCCAGGCCATGCAACCACATCCTTTTCCTCCAGCCAATGCCATTGTTTGTAATGGACCAATTCCAGGAGCTGCTTGCTTAAACTGACTGTGAGATTTGGACTTTTGGGGTGAAAGACACTATCTGCTGTTTGCAGACTCTGATTTGGCAAGGGATCAGTGATTGGGCTTGCAAAGGTGAGAGTATTGCTAAGAATAAATGAAAATGACAGTATGTTAAGACTGGGAAAGCACAAAAGAAAACACTGGAATTTGCTCTCTGGTCATGAAAGTCACTGGGGGTACTTGTGTTCTCTGAAAGCTGTTTCAACTTACAGAATCATTTCTCTTAGCTTTTTGTGTCAGACTGTGCTTGAAGTCTGAGAAACAGATGGAAATTCTACTGGTTTTCCTTCTGCAGACTGTAAAACAAAGATGCTTAAATTACTGGTGCTCTAAACTAATAAACCTTTTCAGCATCTAAATCCAAGATTCATTGCTGCTTTTAATGTTCTCCAAAAAATTTATGGTACATTTATATAACTCTAACTGTGCTATAAGCATTGGTCGTACATGCTGCTCTCCTTTAAATTAAGAGAAGTAGGGACAGTGCATAGGAGAAAATGTAAAACATCTCACTCATCATCTGGATTAGAATATACAGTTCCTACCTGAAGAATCAATATTTTAAAAGGCAAAGAGCACTATGCTTTGCTGTCTTGATGTCTATGTATTACGTTTTAGAAATCAGTAATCCAGAAAAGAACTACAGAATGGGTTTGCATTTGAAGATATGGTTCTGTTATGGACATGTTAGAATGCATTTATAAATTAGAATTGAGATCTTGCTTCATAACATTAAAATTTTCATTTATGAAACATAATAAACTCTTTTGGTTTTGTGTGTAGAACTGATTTTTAAATATGATTTTTTTCCTGTTTAAATAGCTTCATTTTTTACGTAGCTGGTTCTCTGATTCTAAAATTGTGGCCAGGTAAACTCTGAATTATTCACAGAATTGATGTAGATTGTATATTTTTACTGCGGAGTGGTTTGCCTACTGTAAATACCCCTCATACCCGAACAAGGAAGAAAGAGATTAGATTTAGAGCATGAGAGTGCTGAAAAAATGCAAAAGAGTCTAGAACATCTTCTTTATTTTGTTGCGACTGGCTTAAGAAATAGCCAGAAATTGCCCAGCTGTAATGGATTGCCTGTATTTATTTCTCATCTGCGTTGGTGAACCACTGGCAGACACATTTTAGGCAGCCATAGGATGGTGATAACCTTTTTCTTTCCTAGGTGGTTTATTAGTTGCTAATTCTGTTTAGTAGAAACTTGGATCAATTACAGCTTTGTCAAGTTTCCAGTGGGACTAGCAGATCTTTTTCATTCACTTTAATGATATCGACATAGTAAATTTTGTGCCAGTTCCATTGCCTTCAATGAAACTTGCTTTGCCCACCAACATTGAGTGTGTGTTTTGTCCTATTTGCTGAGACATCTACCAGCCCTTCATATAATACCAACTAAAGGAACTTGAAACTTTCCCTTTTAACTTTTTTCCCAGCAGGGATGAGTATGTCTTCCTTCTGTTGTAATCAGAATCTATTCAAAATGAGCAAAATCTGAATTAATAAAACGTGTGTTATAGCAAAATAAAGATAATAGAGACTTCTCAGGTGGCTGTGTGGTACTGCCAGAATTAATTTATCTTCTGTTGTTATTTTGGTAAAGAAGAACAGGCTGTATAGCCAAAGTACACAGTACTTTTGTGTATGTAGTTATTGAGACTTATTTGCATTGCTGCTTGTGTCTATATGAAAGGTTTATATATGAAATCACATAAATCCATAGACGTAAGAGCTGTTGTTATGGTGGACAAGCACTATTTTTCTCGATAAGTGTAATTCTTAAAAGTAGAAAGCAAGGAGAAAATCAGTTTGCTGTCTTCATTAATCTAATCTATTTGCTATCTGGAAGCTGAAACACAGAAAACATGGCAGTGTGTGGCACTGGGATGCTCCAAGGTCTTGTACAATAATAAAAAGCGTCCTCCTCTGAAGGCTAGGACGGATACATTAGCATTAGGATTTAGACTGATAGCACTGCTTCAATAGATGTTGTCAGGTGTTTGCATTACATCAGACAGTGTTAAATCTAGCTTTATCTTTTAACATTTGAGCCAGTGCTGAATTCACACTGGTGCTGTTTGTATGTGGCAATTCCTGTTGTTTTTATTGAGGTCATAAATTTTAATGAACCCATACAACACTTGTCATAAATTAAATACAAATGGTCTTTAATTTTGACAGATTGATGTAAAGGAGTTTCTCTGTCTTCCTTCTCTTTCTATATCATGAATGAAATTTACTGGTCAGCCTAGAGTTTTTAATTTTTTATGCAAGTGATACATCTCCTTTGTAATTTTGACTGGATAAAGCTGACGAGTGAAAGTTAATGTCCACTGTATAATGATATGCAGGAAGAAAGTAATCTTGAAAATGTTCTTCAGAATAGATGTGCTGGAGGTTAGGAGAAGATACTTCCATGAAAACCTGGGCAGTGGGACTTCAGACTCACAAAAAGCTTAACACAATGATTCCTAATAGACACTCTGAAATTGCGGTAAATGCAAGAGAGTTCAACTAAACATATTTTTGCCATTTAATGCAATCTTAGGGCATAGAAAGAGTGACATAGAAAGATGTGTTTAAGGCAAATGGGTACAGAATCAGATTGTATAGTCATTCTTCACTTAAAACATTAGGGCAGCTTACATGTCATCACTCAGCAGTGAGAACTCCGGGTCCCTAAAGCAGGAGCAGCTGACAAGCCTGTGTGAAGTGCAGTAACTTCTCCCTTGTGCCTGCAAGACTTGTTCCTAAAAATTGTGTTCAGTGAGGTTATCCTTTGGTGCAGGTTTTGAGGGATCAATGACTGCATGGCCTTGCTGTGGGAGGTGTAGGCTGTTTGTGCAGTGGGCACCACTGGCCAGGGTGCCATGTGCACCAGGGATGCCCCTGGGAAGCAGAGTCCAGTGGGAGTGGGGCTCCTGGGGGAGCAGGATGGTGGCCAGGGCCTATCCAACCAGCCCAGCCAGGGAGAAGGGCACCTGGTGGGCAGCCTCGGTGCTCCTCATTGTGCTGTAGGCGGCCCTGGCTCAGCAGTGCCCAGGGCAGGGCTGTGAGGAGCTGGAGCCCAGCCCTGCTGGGGCAGGGACTGACATCTCTGGTAGCTGATATGGGCTCCTGGAACATGGGCCGGCAGGAAGAGCCATGGGGTCTGGCTGGGACCTATAATGTTCTGTTACATTCCTTGAAGCTGTTGAATTCAAATTCTAGAAAATTCCGTGTTTATGTTTTTTGTCATAAGTAACCGTGTTACTAATATTGAGCAGGCAGTGTGTCTTGCAACAGTACTGCCCTGAAAGACAGGAGTGTTTAGCCAGAGTTGTTCTCCAGGAAGGGAGTATCAAGCACCTCAAGAGTAGCTGCACTCATCTAAGAGTAGTAGCACACAGGCTAAACAGCTGGCCAGCCTTGTATTGTATCTGTGACAGGAACCTGACAAAGTGGGGAGAATATAGACCAAATTGTGTCGTTTCCAGTTCCTGGAGTTGGCATATTTTGTCTTTACTAGGTCCTAGGGCTTTTCTTCATGAAGCAAACTCAAAGATACCCACTTTCAAATCTATGTAAGCTTCTATCACCTATGTGTTTTATGGTATGGAGTTCTACATATGATGGTATGGTATGTTCTACATACATATGGTATGGAGCTTAACAATGCCTTGAGTACCCTTTTTTGTTTGTTCATTCAAATTTGCCAACATAATGAATTTAATGCCTTCTAATGTTTTTATTGGAAGAGACAATGAATAACTGCTTCATAGTCATCTTTCCCATGCTGCTTATGAATTTGTAGTTCAGTCACGTTCCTCTATTAGTGGTGTCTTTTTCCAAGCTGAAGATTACCAGTTTATGTAATCATTCTTTATATAAAATCATTCTGTGCTTTGATTGTCCTTTTTACTTTTTTATATACCTCTTCCAGTTTTTCAGTGATTTTGGAATGAGTGAACCGGAACTTGGTGACTTTCAGGTTCTGGGTCCGCAAATGTATAAAAATTCACAATGTGAAGAAATTTTCTTTGGTGTTATGCTCTCTTTCTAGTAAATTCAGCTTGCCTCTTTAACCTCCAGACATTAAGTTGATGTTTCTGTAAGTTTACATGGTAAAACTATCATCTTGATCATTGATGGTTATAGTTTAAAAATAATTTTGAGGCACATAAAATCAGAAGTGTCATATGCATTTTCCTGCACTATAAGTAGCATGGAGTATTTTGATATTGGACTGGTATATTGGAATTAGGTGTCACGCATAGATTTTTATGTGTTTTTCTAGATGGAATAAGTCATAATAAGAGCCATAAGAGCTGTGGTCGTGGACTGGGAATGCTGAAACTATTGGAAGTTTCCCGGTGTTCCTTGAAAATGGCAATCTAAAATGGTAGATGGAAATTACTTCTGCTACTCTGGTTTTGGCACCATGCTGTATTCTCAGGGGACTTTAATGTTGTTTTCTGACACTTCTGACAGCAGTCAAAAGATTTTTGTAGAACATACTGAAGCCCTCCTGGCTGTTTGAGTGAAGGTGTTGAGGCATGCTACAAAGCCTCAATGCATCTTTATTCTCCTTTGCAAAGATATCTTTTCAGAGATGAGACAAGGAACTGCTGAAATTGAGGGAGAATCAGTGAGTGGTAACAAGAAGATAATAATATTGCAGAAGAAATGGCAAAATATACTGTGATTGTTGTGTGAAAAGACTGGAATTTATTCCTCGGGTATGCCAGACACTTACAAAAGGTATACCTTTTAAAGGTATATTTATAGAGGTATGCCAGAACAGATAAACAAGGGAAAACAGATAAAAGAAATTTGAGCACAGGTTCTTTATGGAAGACTTATTTGATTCTCAGACCATGACAGGATTTTTTTTTTCCTTTGTTATGCTCTGTGCTCCAACATCAAGGCCACGGAAGAGTGAGTACAGTTACAGTAGTTCCTGTGATTGTGCTGAAGCCCTCATCCTGGGCCTCCTTGGGGATACAACCATGTGGCTTTAGGTCTTTCGCTAGATTTGTCTGCAAGTTAATATATCATTTCCAGGGAAATTCAGCAACAAATACCAGTAATATTTTTGTAGTATTTGTTTTGTAGTATTTGTTTTCGTGGTATATTTTCTAAAAGTAGTTATTTAAATTACTTGTCTTATCACTGTTGTTAGTGAGCTCCAACTTTTTTCTTCCTTTTCTCCTCATCCCATAGACCTGCCTCGTTCTAATCCACAGAGCATTGTTCTGTCAGAGAGGCTGAAAAGGGTGATTTGGAACCTGTAATATTACATAAGGCAGTCGCATTCTTGATTGTTCTGGCTGTGTGTGTACCTTGGAGAAATAAATAATAAAGACTTTTCAATTGTTCTTCCTAGCAGCTCTGGCTTTGACAGACAGCCCACTACCTCCCACCTCAGTTTTAATCACCTTGTACAATTAGCCAAGTTTACTGTTCAGAAAGACGGCCTTAAATTACTTCATTATCCTAAACTGCCTTTGGAATGCCATCATCCTAGTGAACATTAATTCACTTTGATGGCTTTTTGGTGTTGTCCTATAGATGTTCCAGCTTTTTGAAGAATGATGATACAGGGATATTCTCTTCCCCTGTCTTACCACAGCAGAGTGGCTTCGTTTGTCTACACATTAGGTACCCTCCTTGAAGTAGCTCTGTGAGCTTTATGGCAGCTCATAGAGGCTGTAGAGGAGACAGGGCTTGCTTTTCACAAAGGGTGCCATCCAAACCATTAGTTAGATTTTTAAACAACTGTTGGACAACATGATGTGTTGAGTCCTGTGGTCAACTAAGGTAAAATAAGAAGATGACTGCAATTTTTTTCAAACTGCTTCTTGTTTTTCTTTTTTCATTTTTTTAAAGCGTCAGTTTCTTCTCTCTCTCAAACGTGTAGACATTTCAGTTAAGATTACCCGGGTGCTTTCTTTCAGCTTGTGATTCTTCAGAGTCTAACACAGAACAGAGTACTGGAAAATTCTTTCATCAAGCCAAAAAACTTGAGACGCTTTTAGTCAAGTAATTATTTACAGTGTCTGAGTCCATTCTTACTTAGCAAAGAGATAAACTGCCAATCTTGCCATCTGCAAAGCAATTTGCACAGCTACAAAACATCAGAAAGGGAATATATTTATTTCTGCAGATATAGCAAATAGATGCAATGTCCTTGGAGAGGTCTCTGGATAAGCATGAGCATATTTATTGAATTTATAAATTGCTAGGTAATTTCCTTTAGTTTGAATTATTGTGGCTTTGATGGAAACTAATTATTTCTTCCCCTGATGTTTAATAAAATAGTTTATATGCTTCTCAAGCAGAACTGCTAAGCTTTATAATAACTTTTTGCAAACTACCTCCGTTTATTATTAATATGTAGTTGAGATAGCAAGCTTAGTTTGCTTCGCGTATTTTTTTCATGTAAGAAATCCATGCAAAAAGCAGATAGATCAGAATGACATGTATTTAAATGTTTTCATCTTTACTAAATAACTTTATAGAAGTTTTAGCCATGAAGGAACTAAGAACAAGGGCTGAATTCTGTTCATGTTTACATTAGCACAAATTTTGAAGAAAGTCCATAAATCTTGTAAGGTTATTATAGCAGTACCTATATGACAGCAGAACTCAGTTGCAAATAGAAAAAGAAGTTACAGTAACACTTTATTGTTCAGATTTTTCACTTAGTTAAGAGCTCAGCAGCTGAGTGCAAAGCTAATGTTTAGAAAGAAATTGAGCTTTGCAGTCCTAGCAGACAAAGGGAATTGTTTTGCCATTTGATGTTTCCCCAAGAGGAGAAAAATTGTCATAAGAAAAACAACATCTAGAACTTTTGCATATTGTGGAAATGTCCCTAAAGAATAGAGAAAATTACAAATTTGTCAAAAAGTCTTAGCAGCAAAGGAAAATGAAACTACTCTTGGTAAAATGTCATAGGGTAATATGTAATAAGGTACTATCTAAATATGCCGTGAAATGCCAGATGCTTTGAAGCATCAATTAAAGTTTGATAAAGGCTTTTGTATTTGAAGTATGCCCAAGCTGATCACTTTACACTACATCTAATAGTGTTTCTTTATCAATTTAGTGTAATCTCAAAATGAAATCAAGAGCTTTGTCTAGCAAAGACCCATGTTAAACAGAAGTGTTGAGCTATGCATGTGCTACCTGCCTGTACGATATGAATATGTCAAAATGAATGTGGTAGGTCATAGCCACAGTTTTATGTCCTTGGCAAAATCTGAATTTGAGCTCTGTGACATGGATGAGTTTTAGCATGGGCAGGTATCTAATTTTTTGCCTTTAGGGCCATAGGGAAAACCAGAGTTTTCAGACAGATAGAATAGAGAGGAGAAAAGACAAAGCATTTAGACAATGAATTGCATATTACCCCTAAAAAGGTTGTTTTGAATGACTGACTTTTATGTAATTGTTGTCTGCATTTTAATGCTCCCTGAAGAAGAAAGGCTACTGTTTTATGATTTGATGGAAATTTATCACATTTTTATTTAAAGTGTATTTTTTGGCTTTTGCAATATAAATCAAACAGAGTTCTCTCTGAAGTTTGCGCTAAGCCTTGTTCCTTTTAAAGTCAGTGGCAAAATTGATATTTTTATATACACAGAGGCTTTTACAAAGCCAATAGCAAATTCAATACAAAAGAAAGGTGAGTAGCCAAGAAAGGCAGGAGCAGATGGGAAGTTTGCAGTCAGTATAAAAATGAGGACCGTGAGAAATGTCATAGATCACGTCTTGTACTGTGACTTAAATCTGCCTTGGGGGTGTGCTAGCAAGCACAGTGGCTATTTGGTGGCTAAAGACAGCCTTTCAAAGCAATCCTCTGCCCAGTGACTCCTTACTGAATGTTACAAGTGTGGTGAACTTACTGCAAAGTGCCATTTTCAGTGACAGAATATTTTGGTGTGTTTGTGGACATTTATGTCTGTAATGCATGCACATGCACGTCTTTAGCTCAAAGCTGCTACAAAATTTTGTCCTTTGCTGTATATTTAGAATACATGTTCCAAGCATCTCTGCTGTATGTTTGGAGAGCGAGGTTGTAGTGACATCTGTGCATCTTTCCCATATCTCTCCACTACAAGAAAAGGGAATTTTGACCTCAGATAATTAAGCTCTCTCTGTGAAATTAGGATGTAGTCTGGGCAGCACTGATGAGTTACATAAATTGGTAAGTGGTAATGGTAAGTGATCTGTAGCTGACTCCCTGAACTGTCTGCTTACTTGACTTTCATTGCAATTGCAATTTTTGATAGAAAATAGTTGTGGGTATCCATTGTAGTTCCTACATTGATGTCTAACAAGGTTTCAGTGTCCGAGAAAGTCTGGGAACTATTACATGCTTTTGATATACAATGACATTTGCCCAGAAATAAGCTCTGTAGGACATATATGTGTGCACATACATATCTCTTACAAATGCCAGCAAAGATATCTGTTGCTTTGCATGGCTTCCAGTAGTTCATTTTGTGCATGTCAGTCAACAAAATGAAACTTTTATTAGTTTATGGGGCAAGGCTTTCTGTGTAACTGTTATTTGTGAAAATATCTTAATAGATTAATATGGGAATAAACTCCTGTAGTTAAAGAATAATCTCTACATAGACATGAACATGGAGTATCAGTCAGCTGATAGTATGAGCACATGCTTGGCCTTTAATAGAGCTTCTGCAGTAAGTCTGTTTTGTGATGTTCAGATGTTGTATATTATCTCAGAAAAAAGTAAGAGTAATTTATTTTGAATGTGCTCTGGAAGAAGCACATACCTAGAGTATCTGTACCACTGGAGATTTTATTAATTTTTTTAAATAAATAGCTAGGAAGCTAAGAAATACAAGCCTGTTGCAATTAGAGTTACATTTCCTATATGGAGGGAGTCTGAATGTGAAGAATTTTGGGAATCACTGTTGTCTCAACAAGTGTGTACAGGGACACATGGTGACACAGAGTAATCTGGAAATGTTACCAGTTTATACTATCTGAGTTTGCTATTTTTGAGAAGTGGAGTATCTATGTACATTGCTTAAAATTATACTTGTTAAAATATTACACATTCAGAAAACAAATTTGGACCCTATTTTACTTGAATTTCATAGGTTATTTTACCAGAATGTACAGTAAACACTATATTAGTTTTTATTCATATGGAATATATTTAAGCCTTAAGCAACACATGCAAAAATTATTAGGACTGAGCTTGTTTTTGTAAATATAATGTGCATGTGTTACACAGCTACTGCTTTCAGAAGATAACTTAAAATGCAAATGAATATAACAGTGCTGGAAATGAGTTAGCACTTGCTGCTTTCTGAGAAATGAGGAAACTTACATATTTTGAGACCTCTTTGAACATTATTTTATGAGCATCTCTGACAGTGTGGCAAAATAAATGCAGATGTCTGTAAATTGTACAGAACTTAACAAAATGGCTGCTTTTTGAGTGAGTGCTTGTAATAAATTGTTGCTACTACTTGTAGATTGGGAATGAGACTGTCACTCTGAGACTGAAATTTCACAGACAAATCTCTTTACCTTTCTCTGGATGCTTTGTTGTGTTATAGCCTGATACTGTATTGAATTCTTGAGCTACACTTTATTTTTCAGTTTAGAAAGGGCTTGTAATGTATTGTAAGACAAACCTGTGCCCATAAAAATTTTCATCAGTTGATAGCCTGCTGTAAGGTGCTTTTGTTCCAAATAATTTAGTTTCTTTTCCTCTTGAGAAAGTATTCCCAAAGAAGTTTGTCACAAAAGGATGGGAAAAAAACAACAGCACCAGAAAAATATTTTACTTCAGGGTAGGATGAAAGGTGAATAATAGTTAGTGGCACCCTTTGGCATGCAGTCACTCTTTCCCGGAACTTTGTCTGGTCCATCATAATCTCTGTTGATGAGGTGCTATATACCTCCTCTGCTTTCAGGAGCATTGAGACTTCCCTGAGGAATTTGTACCAGCACTATGTCAAATTGTGGCTGCTTTGTATGCAAGGCTTGTCTTCATCTCTCTCACTATTTTTACTTTTTTGGGATTCTCTGCTACAGAACTGAGAATAAGAAGACAGAATTTCTCTGTACCTTCATTCCACATTTTATTTTACAGAATGATTAAATTTCTAAGTTGGCAGTCATTAAAAAAATCTGTAGTGATTGCCTACTTTAAAACAATAATAAAACTAGACACACATTCAGCTAGGTCAGAACATTTTATGGTTTTCATGGAAACAGCCATGTCCCTGGGTAGATATTTAAATTAATTTACTTTAACTAGTCATACATGTTGGATATCATATTTAATCTCTGTGATTGTTTTCCTATTGAACGGAGACTTTTGTGGTCATGGCTGCACATATAAATATGTATATTATGTGCATTCATAGTTTTCCTTCTGAATAACTTCTAAATTCATAGGTTGACTTAAACATTATGTAATATAAAGGAGGAGTTCTTCGAGACATTTTCATGTCAGATGTAATGGTATTTGAAGGTGAGCTGAGGGACAGAGAGTCTCTGCCACCTAATAATGTGAAATGTTTTACATAACTGGGGTCTGTTTTATCTGGTTTTTCAATTACTTGGATGCAAAAAACATTGAAGAACAAATAGAAAGTATAAGAGGCCATTTTTTATGTCTTCTATGATGTTGATAGATTGTCCTTATGTATCTTGTTGCGGAGATTATTATTATTTTTTAAAATTATTTTATGTATCCTAAAAGCAGACTAATAAAATAAAATTTTTACTAGCTAGAAAAATACACAGTGAGCCCAATTCATTAGAATACTACAGTAATATATTAAACAAAGAAAAGAGTAGGACAAAGCCTTCTCCACAGAGGTGGCAGATGAGAAAAACAAGGCTGTGAATTAAAATATGATAAAACGCTGTAAATCAGGACACCTTAATATCTCAACATACCAGAAGGAGTCTGACCTCATTAATATGGAGATAAGGCAGCACAGGAAGGGCAAACAGCAGGGAGCATTGCTGCTGGTAGAAGAGGTATCTGGTAATTCCAGTGAGAGGTGAAAAGTTAATCAGAGTACAGTAGTTTTCACTCTGCTGCTTCAGGAACCTGGTTGCAGCTTTCTCTGGAAAAATAATCTCCTTGACCCTTCAAAACTAGATCCTACTGTGCTGATTTTGTGTTCTCCCCTCCAGATAGCCTCTGAAACCTGGTGTCCATGTTGTGCAGCTTTTGTCTGCACCATATGAAGGCAGAAACCTGTAAGATAGCAGAATAGAGTGGGGGCTTGTTACCTGGAGTGTGTTGATGACAGCGATGAATTATTTTTTGCTGATTGGCAAAGCAGAGAAGGGGAAGGGATGAATATAGTTGAAATAGTAAAAAAAGAAAACATCCAGGAACAATTTACTTTGACCAGTTAACTTGATTCTCTTGCCTTTATTTCCTCCACCCATAATATGTGTGTCAACCCCACTAGGAGCAGAAAAAATACTTCTGCAACAGTGAGGAGCTCTGAGTACACTGGAACAGATCTCACCCAGAAAGAGGCTATGGTAGAGGGAAATAGAAGCTGGAGGTCATAAACGCCTGCTGCTGTTTGTTTCTCAACTTTATTTCTTTTGGTGCTCTTTTTTGTTTGCTTGCTTGGTATATATTTGTGTGTGCTTATAAATTTATTGTATTTGTAAATGTTCAAATATTTGTTCATTTTTTGCGATTCAGGGAAGCTGAAGTCAATATGGCAGTCCCATCTTTACTTATAATATTACATATTACTCAGCCAGTAAAGGAATTTTCAATCAAGTGGAGTTATTTAAAATACAGTGTGAACACTGTCACTTAATTCAAATACAGAATTCTGTAGGATAAAAACCTCGGTACCTAAATTACCTCTTGAGTCTTTCACAGGAAAGAAGGCATAGATCAGATACACTTAATCACTGTAATTAACTAGTTTACCTTTATATCTCTGATTAGGTGCAGATCATAAGTCTCTGTTTTCCTTTATCTCTCTTTACAGTAGAATATAATTCCTGTTGTGAATGTCACATTGGTTGTGCTCTCTATGACAATGGAATTAACTTCTTGGCCAGATGGCAAATCTATTAGTTCAACATGTACTTGCAGTGTAGTTAAAAATTTAGAATGAGCTAAAATTAAATGCTTCCCATATGAGATCATTTCTTTTCCTGAACTTGTGTTAATCTATAGCAGAGTTAATACAACTTTTTCTTTAAGTGTATCATCAGAATGAGTGAAAGCAAACTTTAAAAAATAATTTGAAATAGTCTCAATTGGCTGTTTACACTTTATGAAAGAGAAGCTGGCAATTTGTGACTTTTACAACAAAATTCATTAGTATGTCCAGGTTCAGTTGCACCACCTGTCTTTGTAGAATTATTGCTTTGTAGGAACTTAATGTGATAATGCTGTAATTGATGGTACATATATTATTAGTCTATTCCAGTTACAGGATTAAATGCTAAAATCTCATTGAAAAGCTTTAACGTAATGTATTTTGCCTTGTTAACTTGGATAACAAGGCTCATGCATCAGGTAGAGTGATGAATTTGTAATTCTTCGGAATTGCACTTCAGCTCAAATTTGTGTCTAACAGGCTCCCTGATGGCATCTATGTGCCACTAGCCACAACTTCACAACTTTTAATTTTCAGTCTTTTTTTGATCTTGTCTCATTTTGAAAGTATCGTAGCAAAACAAAAGCTGTGTGCATGAAGCTTTAGCAGACTGTACATATGATCATTTAATGTATCAAAAATGGCATATGCAAACAATGAATAAAATTTCTTCATTACTTTAAAATTTCACTTAGTTTCTCTTAAAGCTTTGTTGGCAGCACTATTATGTAGAACACTTTCTTTCAAGAAAGTGACTTGTAATTGAAGCTGCGCTGTCAGCAAGTTTTACATTACTTAATTGAGTACATTACTAGATTTTTTCCCTACAGTTACTAACCATACAAAAGTAAATTATAGTTAATTTTAAACACAACAGAGGCATTGCTATTTGTAAATTAGGATATTGTAATGTAATTGTAATGTAAATTAGTGTAATTCAATGTAGTCATCTCTATAGATTCTGGTCTGCCTTCATGCTACTACTTTGCACTGCCTAGTGCTAGAGACAGATTTATATTGGATGTTAATGGTCATTATTACATGTCCATTTGTGAGTATAAATACACATATTTAAGAATAGATATATATATATACACTGACACTCACAAATGAGTAACTGTTCTGGAACAAGAATTTACATTACAAATGCTCGCTGATTTCAAGAAACATGGCACACGTGAGTAAGACAGAGACATTTTGGTGCTTTTTGGATGCCTCAGTGATATGGAGTGATCTATCATAGACATGCTTCCACTGATATTTTTGGGTTTACTGTATTTTCTTTTAAAAAGACCTTAGCACATAAAAATTTATTTATCATGTACTCAGAAAATAGCAACCCAACATTTTACTGATCTCCTTTGTCAGGGAGTCTAAAGCTCTTTGATGTTGCAATGGTAAATACCATCGTTTGCAAGAGCACACCCTATCCTCTCCTCTGTTCCCAAATGCTTCATGTTCTGTATTCAGCTTGTTAAAATATACAGAATATCTGGATGTTACCATCTAAACAGATTGTCTTTAGGCTGGAACGTGCCTTAGTAGCATGGCAGGGTTATTGTTAAAATTTAGAACATTTGTAGCTGTTAAATATTGCTCCTTTAGAAGCCTTATCAGAGAAGCTAAAGCTGTCTTAGTTGTTGCAGTCCTGCCTAGTTCGGTGCAGAATTATGCTGCCAGAACAACATATATTAGACTGATCCAGATGAATTGGGATGAAATCACTCTGGAGTCATTGTAGCCAATGAATGCCTTTGTGTTCCAGCTCACTTTTGTATTCAAAAGTGACCAGATGAAAATAAAAGCTGAAATAAAACCTGAAATAAAAGATGGCTTCAAGAACTTCAGATGTGTGATGTCCTCTCTTTCCTGATGAGATGTTTAAAAGAAGTCTGAAATATGTAAGAGAAACGGTTTTGAGCATGTTTAAGCAGCAACTAATAAAAAAAATGCAATTTCCCCCTTCTTTTTAACTACAAAATGTTCCATTTAACTTTAGTAGAAATATAATTAATCTTTAGATTAAAAGTTGAACATATACAATAAACAATTCCTTCCAGAAGAGATTTAAGAAATTACTGAGTCAGGGTAAGTAGAAAAATGTGATTTTGATGAATGCAAGCAAAATATAGAAAAGAGAGTATTACCATAGACTATTTTTTTTTCACCTGTTAGTTTTGAAAACTCAAAACCTAAATAATTGTTGGCTAGAGACAGATGCAATACAGCAAGTTACTGCAGCTCCTTGTTTTGTGTCCAGGGAAGATTCTGATCTTCAGAGCCTCTGATATTTCAGTTTGGTTTTTCATTAGCAGTTAAGACTGTCAACATCAAAATTAAACTAGGTGTTGAGAGAAGTAGGCCTGCAATCCAGAGTAGGGCTTTCTAGCTGCTTGGTTTGCATGTTGTAGACTACAGAAAGGTACATAAAGGGTTTAAAATTTGAAAAAGCATTTTCTGCAAGAAATGGGCTTCTAGATCCTAGGCCAATCTTTTTATCATCTGCTATATACCTCCCAGCCAGCTGTTTTCTGATGATTATAATTTATTTTAAATGGAATGTGCTGCAATATATTAATGATTTACATCTTCATATAGTTAGTAATTTCATTATTTCTCAAAATACTGCCTTATAGGATCCAACTCTCAATGGGAAATAATAGGCCAAGTGTTTGCTCAGTTATTAGCTGCTGGATTTCACCTGTTTTCTGAAGAGTTTTGGTTTTAATTATATTTGTGAAATAAAGTTGTACATAGAAGGTCTCTTATCTGTACATAAAAGATGTAATATATAAAATTAAATACTGTATATGTAATACAATTTTTGGTGGGGTTTTTTTGTGTTTTGTTTTACCCTGGTGAAATAATGGCTGAAATGCTAGCTCTGGTACGAGTACTTACTTAAAGGGCCCAGGTTTAAAGATGAACAAAGAGATATTGGAATACAGAAATCTTACTTGAATTATTTTTTCATACTAATGAAGTATTAATAGTCTTCTAAATTGGCTGTTCAGGCCAGGTCCAGATTGCTCAATACCATTTTTCTTTCTTTTTCTTTTTGCAGAGGACACTAGATTTCAGTAGAGTGTTGTTTTTAGGGTAGACAATGGCCTTTTTTTGACGTTGCCAAATTATAATACTGCCTTATATTATGCTGAAGACTGGGTCAAAATACCATGATGAGTCAGGGCTCAGCTTTGGGAAAAGGGCACATGAACGCTTAAATGTATTCAGGCTTTTCACTTCTTCTCTTATGCCAAGTTTGGTCAACAAATTGCATGAGGTTAGTTGGTTGTGTGCTAGAAACCTATTTTTTTTTTCACAGACCTAATGTTCTGAATGTTAATATCTTCCTGCAGTATAGAACCCTGTGTGGAGGAGGTCTAGATAAGTAACCTCTAAAGTCTTGGATGTCTTCCAAAGTAGTTTATTGGTTTTCTATTTATAGCCACCTGCCTGTCTGTCTGTTATGTGCCTGACCTGTTGGATCAAAATTTTGTTCAGTGAGCAGTGAAGCCAAGGCAGCTGCTTGGCTGGGTGTGTGCTCAGGGCCCACAGCCTCCCCAAGGCAGGGATTCCTCCCACCTGTGTTCCATGAGGCTGCTTGCTGCTGAGCCCTGGGTGTCGTGGAAGGCAAACCTTTGGGCTATCTTTCCCTTGGTAGAGGCACTTATTTGTGTCTTTCTCAGCCAAGTCTACTTGTTTATGGATCTTTTAAAATTTTTGAGATAATTATATTAATCTTTCTATATAAATCAAATACAAATTCAAAAGCAACTGGTCAGACAGGGAGCCTGCTGGACAGTGTGTCTTACTTGCTTGGAAAACACATTAAAAATGTGTCATTTGGATAATTAGTTAGTGATTCTCTTGTTTCAGTGGATAACTATAGGGTTAAATATTTACTGTTGGTTTTGCTTTAAACAGTCTGCATTCAGTCTTGAAAGGTAAATAAAATATGCCAACTTGAAGTAGAGGCTAAGGATTATTTTTGCCTTGCATGTAGTTCAGGCATTATAGCAAGGTGTAGAAATCTAAGTCAACACAATGTGACATGATGTGACATGATCAGGTTGTTCTCTGCTGTAACTCTTGATTCCTTCTGTGGAAAAATGGAACTATTTAAGAATGTAGAAAATCCATTCTGCAGCTCAGACTCATGATGTGTCTAGTCTTGCACTGTGTGCCAACCAGTGGGCAATGGCATGTTTCCCATCATCTCTAGTAGAGGGCATATCCTAGCCCTTTTTCTCTAGCATCCGATGAGAATGTATTTTTGAAAGCTTTATCTAATCTCTTTTTAATCCTCCTGCTACTGTTTGCTGTCATGGCCTCCCATGGCAATAAATTTGAGATGCTTAGTATCATCTTCATAAAATATACTTAATCTTTCCAGAAACTTAACTCCTGAAGTTTAAACAAACATCCACTATTTCTGGAATTGTAGTACTTGGTGAATAATTCTGCCTTCACTATACCTGATGTTTATGTGTAGATATTATACCCCTTGGTCATATTTCTTCTTGTCTCCAAACTATGGACTCCTACCCTTTTTTTGGTCTGTCTTCCTAAAACATCTGTTCTAGCCTATTAATCATTTTGGTTACTCTTTTTCCTAATGGGTTCTCAATTCTTGTTTATGGTAACTGGTTGGTCCTACCTGCTTGTAGCTCTTTTCCTTTATTGAGATTTAACCTGTTTTTGTTGACATACTTACTAAAGAGTCAAGAACATTTTTAAATTTTAATCTAGTCTTCAATTCCTCGTGCTTTAGTTTTGATTGAAAACTTAATAAGCACTTTTCATTTTTGCTCCACAATTAATAAACAGATACAAAGCAGAATCCTCTGAATCCATTCTAAATGCAGAATCCCTTCCAAAATGTCCTCCCATCTTTTCAATGAGCTTGATTTTTCAGCCAGCTTTACACCTCTCCTGTGATAATCTGGACATAGTTGCTGTGGTTTGTAAGAATGTTTTTATTAAAGGTGAGAGTATACATTACTTCCAGCTTCTCCAGCAGGATAATCGGGCTTGTAACTAGTAAAGATAGAAATCAGAGTTGATCAATGTGACTTTTGCATGACAAAGCTTCTAGATACCTACATATTTTCTAGGGATTGAAGCTAAAATAACTAGCTTATTGTTTCCCAACTGTCTGATCACCATTTTTTCTTGATTATGGGTAAAACTTTTGTTTTTTCCAGGCTACTGATACTTCACTCAGGCATGTGAGTTTTCAGAGGTGAGTACTAAAACTCTCTGTTAGTTTCAACCACTACCCTAAATATCCAAGGATGAGCTAAATAGGTCTAGCCAAGTTTAAAATATTTAACTTACCTTAGCAATCTCTTACTTCCTATTATTTTTAAGAGGATTTTTTAGTGTTGTTTGGCATTAATCATACTAGTTGGGAGATTCGAAGCTGCAGTGAAGATTAATAGTATGTGGATTCCAGACTGAGGGGAAATAGTATTTATAGTAATGTTTTTCTCTAATAAACACACATGACCAAGGGTAATCCAGGAATGATTGCTAATTCTTGAAGTCCAGTTCCTTGCTATCTTTGGCAGGTGTATTATAGCAAGCCATAGAACCTGATAAACAGCTGTAGAACCTCATAAACAGCTCTTCAAGGGCTGCTGAACAGTTACGTGTTGCAGATGGGTCCTTTTGTTGTCACATTTGTGTTCTTGTGTGTTGCAGGAAAGAGTAGGCTAATGGAATGACTGAAGTTGTGAAAGCCTGTCTCTTAGAGCCTCAGCAGTTCTGACAAGCAGATATAAATTCTGTATTAGTGTGATGTATAAGTCTTGTCTTTTTCAATTTAAATAGGTATAAAAAAATGAAGCAAAAGTTCAAAGCCATGGCATGTTTTGTTATGTAGTCAGTTTTATCAGTATGTGCAGCATTGCAATTTCATGGCTCCTGTTTTGTGAGAGGAGATGCTTGTACTGCATTGGAGGAAGAATAAATTCCTGATGAAAATATCAGTCTCGGAGAAATGCCAGCTGTTTGTGAAGAAACTGAAAGCTTCAGGAACCAGTGCAATGTTCTTACAAGCTTTTGAGCAATGTGATTGCAGTAAAGATGAAGGCCTTTTTATTGCTCTCATTCTCAATTCTGCATGGGTATCACAGGCTCTGATAAGCTTAATTGACATAGGCTATCCTTTTTCTTAATAATAAACAGCCAAGTTCTTCCCAGACTAAACTTTATTCATAATAGGACTCAATACCCATTGCACAGCTTTTGGCTTTTCTTCTCACTCTCTCCCTAGATGTGTAATAGCATGAAAAAATCCCCATGCTTTGTTTTAGTAATCCAGTGTTTTGGTGGATTTATTTTAACTTAGGTGGTATTTAAACTAGTTGAGCCAGGTCGAAGAAATACATTTTACTCACAGTATTTCTCATAGTCCTTGTTCCTGCAGGAATTTCTTTCCCAGTCTTCCTCAAGGCCTGAACAAATCTTTCATGCAACAGAATTTCTGGGCTTGCACATCAGTACAGTCAAGCTAGTAGGTGGTCTGGCCCCGGGCCTCTTAGCATCTATAGCAGCCTTCAAATATGTAAAAGAGAGAATGAAATGCTCTCTTCCCTGTTTTCCGTGAGTACAAGAAGGAAAAATAGAATTGTTGCAGCATAAAAGACCTAAGTTAGGCATCAGTCAGGCTCTTAGATATGGGATGGGGTTGCCTGAAAAGACTACAGGATCTCTTTCAGCTCTAGATATTTGAGGTTAAAAAATATCTTTTAGAATTAATATTTGTACAAATTAACTGTATATATGGACAGATGGACTGCATAAGTTTTAGAGATCCCTCATGACCCTGTATTCTGTAATTAAGGGTTGAAGCATGAAAGCTTGAACGCTGAGACATTTACTGGAAAAGGTTATTTGAAAATTGTTGGCATTATGGCAAAGTGCGTGAAAATAAAGGCTTATTACTGTTGTGAAAAGATAGACTCAAAAGACTTTGATGCAAGTAGCTGTTTTTTATTATTTTCTAGTATAAATATGAATTTTAATGTAAACAATTTCCAAACATTAATTTATAATGTAATATGTAGATTTAAAAGCAATGAAAAACCCACAGCAGGAGTAAGTTCAGCATGAACTGTGAAACTTTAAAGTCCTACTTACTTGCTTTAAATTTCTTTTACAGGTCTTTACTTGACCCCTCAGACCTGTGGCTGAAAATGTAGAATTAGGAGAATGACAAACTTGGAATTTTTTGCTTTGTTTTATTTACTATTTTGTGCTATCCTTAGTTCAAAGAAAAACTACTGTAGTCACAGGAGGGGTTTTGAATATTGATTTAAAAGGTTGCCTATGCTATTTGTAACTATACTGTTAAGCTGGTACTTAAGAAAAAGTGAGATAATTAATCCATTATAGTTGTCAAAGACAACAGCATAATATAAAGGATCTGTGAAATAAAAGCAGTGAAATAGGTTTGTGTGGTTCAGTCTTTATTTTATTGCTGGTAGAATAGCAGAAGTCTTACTTAACAGTACTAAGTTTGTGCTGCTTACAGTGAGCAGTACTCAAACTGCAGAACTCCTTGACAAGCTGTATACATGAAAGAACAGGGATTTAAATTTCATACAATTTTCAGCTGCTACACAGAAGTCAAGAAATTTTGCAGATGTTTACCAAAATTATGTGGAATGGAAATTAATGCTGGATTAGGAAGATCCATTCAGAATTATTTTGACCTCCTGTTTCCATATTGCTTTAACATGAGCACCTATAAATTGCTACGGGAAGATTTCCTGGTGTTTAAGCATCTGTTGCAGCTGCCTTTTTTCCCCCACACCTACCCCTCCTTGTGATACTGTATTATTGTTGGTACACTGTAGATTTTATATGGATTTGGCCTTCAAGCTTTTAGCGGGCTGAGAGGTTTCTAGAAGTGTGTTTTGACTTACAACACTGTGGCCTCCTTTTAGTGACGCATCTCTGCTGTCTCCTTGTACTGGCCCAGCCTCGAAGGCTGATGTGGTCCCTGCTGGTCCAGTGATCCCACTACTCTCTGTAGTTGTTGTGCAGCTTCCATGACAGCGTAATGACTCCCTCCCAGAGGATGGGAGTCATTCCCAGAAGCAATAGCATGAAGTCTTTCGCACCGTGCTGCAGCTAGGATGCTTGTGCTACAAATGTATGCAGAGTAACTCAAAACTAGTCCCAGTGTGTAGAATGGTGGCAGATAGCCTGATTTGGGAGGACAGAGAGCCCTATTATTGTGAGCCCTGCTGGGTCACATGTCCTGCTCCTAGGGACTAGAAAATGAGCCCAGGCTCTTTTTGATTTGCTGATTATCGGAGTAGCTTTGCTGTCTTGCTGCCATGGTGATACATTCAGTGTATGAAGGAACCTGCTTCAAAGAGTTTCTGCAAATACACTTGCAGTACTGCAAAAAACTGCATGAGATAGTGGTCGTCTTAACAGTCTGAAGTGTCCTGACAAAGAAACGGCATAGGGCATTGTCCCAGACCTCATTACCTACTTTTCTTTGGAACTTCTTAGTTTCTCTTGCCAGTAGTATGAGGCAATGAGACAGTGTTTAACAATTTTCTGCTAAGTCCCACTTGTGCAGCCTTAGTGCTGGACACCCAGGTGCAGTAATTTACAACTCTTTTCAAATCTTGCCATGATTCTACCTATTCTACAGTAGGGAAAAAAACTTTCCAAATTTTATTTATTTCGTAAGTTGTTTTTTTATAACCTTTTCCTATGCTGCATTCTTGTAAGATTTTAGTTAATATAGTAGATATACAGATTTAAACATACATTTGAAATGTATAAAAGTGTCTAATATGCATTATATTTAAAATATGCATATAACCTGAACCACACATTTGCTGTTACTGTTAAAGGATACTTTTGTCACTAAATTTAAAATTAGTTTTTCCTTTTTGTCTGAAGATGTTTGCTGTGTTTTGTGTTTTCAGAGACTGAAATCTTTATATCTGATTTATTCTGAAATGAAACATGATCATGTTTCTTCTGACGAGTACACTAGCTGGGAAGTATTGGAAGTTTTTTCATTTGAAAAAAGTTAGACCTTTTCTTTAGATGTATGGGAAAATGTTCTCATTACTCTGAAACTTATTGCCTCTTAAACAAAATATCAGGAACAATGGAAATACTATTAAATTGGTTATCAACTGCAAGTGTGATGTTGTTTTCTTTCCCTTACATTTTTCATGCTTTCCCACTTTCCCATTTTAATTACAAGGCAATAATGAAAATTAAGAAAGTAGCTATTGCAACAGAAGTTAGATGTTTTTATATATGTTTATATATATATTTATATATGGATGTATTGTTTAAATTTACTTCAGTGTATTTGTTTAAACATTTGGTTTCAGAATACAATATACTTTATGTTTATGCTGCTATGTAAATTGAACATCAAGAGGTTGTCTTTTGAAAGTGTTGCACTTATCTAGGGCACTGCCAGGTGCATATGATTTATTACAGCAAGATTTCATAAGGTTGTTTATGCCATGTTTTAATATTTAATCTGAGATGTGGAGGGCATTATCTGTCATATTGAGCAACAGTCTCCCATTGTTTCCTTGAACCCCATCATCTGTAAATTTGTTTTCATTGTATTATAAATATTATGGGGCAAGGACTTTCCGAAATGTCTGAGTAGCTGTGACAATCATAGTGACAATATCAGGTACTTTTTGTAGCAATAGAAAAAAAATTTTGTTCTTCAGTCTTCTTGCAAAGACGTGTTTTATTTCAACCAAACACAACAAAACTTTTAAGTGCCATCCCAAGTGTGTACTTTACCTGTGAGGTGCAATCAGAAAATACGTAGTTAATGCAGGAGTCATTATTTTAATGAATAATGCTTTCCTTGTGGTACAAATAGAAAGAAGTTTAAATTATGGATATTATTTGTGACATGAATTATTAAACAGTGTTCTGAGAGATAAAAAATACATCTCAAGGTGATACAAGAAGTTTTTCAAGTGTTTTCATCCTGAAGTGTTTCATGTTGACAGCTATGGCAGTAAGATCTTCAAAGAAGTTTAGATCTTATATAAAAGTTTTAGAGTCTCAAGTTGTTGCCTAGAATGTGCTTCTGCCATTAAAACTTTTTTAATCTTAATCTCTTTCAGTCCCAGCAAAGATGCATTGTGATCTTTGCTCTGGTATGCTGCTTTGCAATTCTGGTTGCACTGATATTTTCGGCAGTGGATATTATGGGAGAAGATGAGGATGGACTCTCAGAAAAGAACTGTCAAAATAACTGTCGGTAAGAGGTAACAAACAAAACTTCTCTTTTGGGGTGGAAAGGAACATATGTGTGTTATATAAGGGCATGAAGTAATTACCATGGTCCTGTGGTATTAGTGGGAAGAGCAGCTAACAGAGGAAGAAACGGTTTCTCATTTTGAATTTCTGGTTTCAGAGGTTAGTTTAAAAAAGTAAAGCACACTTTTTGAAGTTATTTTTGAGCAAGACTCTTGTGTCAGATCAATTATTTTGTAAGCCTGAACCAAAGCATATTAAGTTTCAGTGATTGAGTATTGAGTTCACATAGTTCCCAATTCTTTCATGTCTTTTGTTTTATCAAGAGAACTTCTTTCTTTCTCCCAAAAGGTCACTGATGCCTTTTGACCTAAGATTGCTATCCATTCTGTATAGGGGAAGCTTTTCTATTTCCTGTTTGATGCATTCCTCTTATAGACACGATGGCTTACCTATGAACTGTGAAGGAAATTAGTGATATGGTCAGAAAGATGAGTGTTGACAGTGTTGAATTAAGATTTGCTTCAGACACCTGCCATGGTTGTATATCTCTTTTAACTTTTGGGTCTGTTAGTTTTAAGATGACGAATAATTTTTTGGGCCTCTCATTTCCAGACTGTGAGTCTCATTTTGCTGCTCCTCACTATCAGCTTCCTCCATGAATGTGTTCATTAGTGATGGCCAATGCTTTTCCTGGGTCATATTGTCCCAGGTCCTCTTCTGTCCACCAAACTGATTTAAAAGTCATTTGTAGACTTCATTCCCAGATGCATTGTGTTTGGGTTTTTTCTCAAGACTTTAAAATTTATACAGAGCACCCTCTCTGATCCACTCTATGAAAGAAACCATCATTGTTAAATAACTTCTCAGAAATCCATTCTAATCTGATCGTGGAATTGCTGGAGTGGGAGGGGCCTCTGGGCATCCTCTAGTCCATGACCCCATTCAGAACAGCTCAGGCATGTGCACAGTTGTGCTCTGTGTAGCTCCAAGGATGGACTACACAGCCTTTCTGCACAGTCTGTTCCACTGTTTGTGCAGAACCTACCAAGCTGCCAATGGCTAGGTATACAGCAGGCAGGTGGTAATTGACATTTACATTTTAGAATAATTTAATGGAAGATTAATGTTTCCTTGAGCCTTTGATCCTTATTTCTGCTATTCTTTGTTCATTTTCTGTGAAAACTCTTTTGGGACAGTGCCTTTTTAATGCTGCACCTGTCACTGTAGACAGCACTAATTAATAATCCAGAAAATTTTAGGATGTTTTTTCAATTATAATGGGTTTTTTTAATATTTTTTGCATGCTGATTAAGGAAAAAAACCAAAAAAACAAAAAAAAAACAAACCAAGAGGAAAAAAAATCAAGACCAAGAGGATTCTTTAAATCTGTATCTTGTTTTGAATGGAATATGCTTGCATCATCAGGTAGCTGAAACCAACTGTCCATCTGGCATTTTCCCAGAATTGTTTTTAGGTTTGGTTTTGTTTACTTCATTGTATACCTACAGGCCTGAGCAGCCTTCTGATATCTTCTCTGAATTTTCTAGAGTTCAGCCAGCTTTCCTTTCCCCATCAGTCTTAAGTGTCTTTCACTGTGAGATGTTGTCTTCCAAAATTTTTGAAGATACTGCATGTGGTACCTCTACACCCACTGTCTCCATGTGTGAATCTTTGACAGAACTAGGTCAGATGAGGGGAAGATCTTTCTGCTCATTGGCTTCAATGTGCACACGACTTCAACACACTCAGAAACTACTGCACTATGTTTCCTCTTAGTTATATCAACTAATGGTTCCCATTCTGTTCTGGGTAGCTGTGTAGGCCTAGCCAGGGAAGGACTTCACCTTCTTTACTTTTTATTTTTCAAAGGGAAAAAAAACCAGAGTAGAATTGATACACAGTACTAAATAAAACAGGGGTATTTTTTTTTTCCATGTGAGAAATTTTCTTCTACTCTTTGTATGGGCTACAGCAATCTGCCTTTCCAAGTGTTTTGTTGGTTCACATGTGTCAGTATTGTCCCCTCCTGGATTGTATTAGAGTAGCCTGAGACTAAATTCAGCGCCTTAACTTTAAACATAAGAGTCAATTAAACTGCTCTGTGTTTGCAGGGATAAAAGTGAACCCAGACCCCAGCTCTATTTTTAGGTGCCTTTCACAGAGTGATTCAAGTGTGCGATCTAGCTACTAATGCCTGAACCAGAAGGCACATAAATGCTGTGCATATAAGCTGTCTAAACAATTTCTAATAACAGTATCCAAGTGCTGGCAGCTGCTACCTGCTGAGTCCTTCTCTACACGATGAAACTGGGATATTTTATGTGTATTAAATACAACAGAGTTAACTGAAGTGTCACAAATCAATTGGTTAACTGAAGTGTCACAATCAATGGCATATATTTATTACTTGGGCTACGCACTTTTAATAAGTAAGACAAGAGTTACTGAATTCTTAAATTTCTGCTGTTGAGTACTCTCTCTGACATTCAGGAAGAGGTGCTGATATTTGCAGGATGTACTGAGACAGAACGTTAATAGATGATCTCTTTGTTTTTTTAATGAAGTGTTTATCAAATATACATTTAAATGTATGAGCCTATAAATCTTTTTTTTTGTTTTAACTGATGGAATTTGCAAAGAATGTTGATGGGAAGGGATGCTGTTGATTTGAGAAGAACTTAGCTGATGGTTTGTTAATGGCTGTTTTCTTTAGAAAATTTCATTTCCACGGTTTTATTTTAAAGGAAAGTACACCTGACCTAGAACTATGGTCTAGAAAAGTTCTCTGGCCAGAAAGTTTTGGAGTTTGTGTCAAAAATAGAATTTTTAAGAGAGAGAAAGAGAACGTAAGAGAAAGACTTTTTAGAATCTAGATCTTCTGCAAGTGGTGTTTTCCAGTAAAGCTTACATCTCTCTTTTTTGTTGTGATTGGATCATTCAGGAACACAAATGCAGCTTTTGTGATCTGCTTTTGTAATTCAACAAGGGGTTCCTCTTCTATAAACCATTCCTTAAACTTTTATTACATGGGGGATACTTACCGTATATGTTCCCAAAATGACCTTACTCTTTATTGATGTATTTATTTCTCGTGAGGGCTTTGTAACGTGGGAAATTAGGCTTTTTTGCATATCTTCTCTGATTGCTGGAGGGATTGATGCTACCCATCCTATTAAAAGGAATGACAACTGATTGAAATTAAAGAAATAAAAAAAAGTAGCAGTGACTGTGAGAAGTTGAAGCTTTGCAGTTTGTGCTTGCTATGTGATGGAACTAATTCTCTTGAGATGTCCACACTAATTAGTTATTAGGCAGCCCTCATGGATGACACTGGTAAAGAGGATATGCTTAACAGTCTGGGAATTTTGCCTGTCTTGCTGTGGGTCCATTAGACGCTAAATCTATAAAATTAGATTATTGTAATTTGAAAATAGTACATTTTAATGGCTGATCTACTGTGGATAAATCTTGGTTAGCCTCTGATGTAACATCAGTTAAGACTTACTTGACTTTGTTGGAATTAACTGATAAACTCTAAAAATGGCTACTTGGGAAACAGAAGAAATTACAACTATTAAGAGATTGTTTCTGCTATCCAAACTACTTGAACCAAGGTTGTTTTGGTTATTTATGGTAACTTGAGCTGTTCAAGGCTCAATTTGAGCCTCTTCTCCTGCTTGTTGGTGCTAATGGTCATGCTAGGGTTCGTACAGAGTTTGCTCATGCCCTTTGTTTTCTCACTGGGCTTTTCCAATACCTATTGAAGCAGTGGCATAGGTCCTACCTCTGGCTGTGGATTTGGCCCTATCTCTTGAGCCACAGAACAAGATGGAAAGGGAAGCAATGGTAGCTACTTTCCATGTCTACCAAGCTAAAACTAAAACTGTTGTCATGATATTTTTTTCCAATATTGTATTTTTTCTGGTGATAATTGGAAGGATTTTCTTGCTTTCTGTTTGTGTGTGTTTTCAAGGCAGATTATGTCTTGCATTCTGTCCCAGTGATGCTATTTTGATCATTTCTCTTCTCCTTGGAGTCATATATCATGAAGGCACTTGTTCTTTTGTGTTTGAATTTGCATTGGAAGAATTTGTTGTTGTTTATGGCAGGAGTGGCAAAGCCTCTTTAGTTCACTTCTTGATTGTAGGGAGGCTTTGACCAATGCTGCTCTATAACAAGTAAGTGATGAGACCTGAGCAAAGTTTGTGATTTCTTTAGATACTGTTTTGGATAAAGGTTGGTACCCTGGAGCTGAATCCTTCTGTTGATGTGCAAAGCTTTAGAATTCAATACACAGTACTAAATAAAACAAGGGTATCTTATTTTTCCATGTGAGAAATTGATTTCTTCTATCTCTGAATCCTTCTGTTGACGTGCAAAGCTTTAGAATTCAACAGTACCCTGCAACGCTGTATTTCAGAGATTAAATCTAGTTGTATACAATAATTACTTATATTGAACAATTACTGTGTGTTGCATGCATTGCTTTCAATTTCAGTAGATGTTTATTCTCTGGTTGTGAAAGAGGGCCCACAATTGATTTTTTTTCTGTTGCTTTATAAATCAATCTTTCAACTACTCTGCTAATTCACTAAGTAGGGTTTTGCTGCAATATTAAATAAGCATACTGCAGCACATGCTTACATTCATTTACCTTGGAAGTGTTTTGCCCCTGGCTTATTGTGGAGGATATTTTCTCTGTGCTGCGTGGGTTCTGAACATAGCAAGGTTTATATTGACTGGTTTCTCTTTAATAAACAAACTGTGACAAGCATAATAGTTAAATGTCTAAACAGAACAAGATGCTCATATTTTGAAAACAAGCCTGTTAAAGAGCAACTGAAGGTTTCTGTTTACAAAACAACTATTCCACTTGGCATAAAAATGTTTTCTGTAAACATGATGGACTAAAGGATCAAGTCTACCCTCAGTCAGTTTGCAGACAGCACCAATTTGAGCAGCAGTGTTGATCTTCGAGGATAGGAAGGCTCTGCAGAAGAATCGGGAAAGGCTGAATCCATGGGCCAGCGCCAAAGGTATGAAGTTCACTAAGTGCAGAATCCTGCTCTCGGGTCACAACAACCCCTTGCAGCACTACAGGCTGGGGCAGAGTGGCTGGAAAGCTGCCCAGCATGCAAGGACCTGGGAGTGCTGACTGACAGCGACTAAACATGAGTCAGTGTCTGCCCAGGGGGCCAAGAAGGCAAATGGCATCCTGGCCTGTATCAGCAATGGTGTGGCCAGCAGGACCAGGGCAGTGATTGTCCTGTACTCAGTACTGATGAGTCCTCAGCTTGAATCTAGTGCTTAGTTCTGGGGATCTCAATTCAAGAAGGATATTTAGATGCTGGAGAGTGTCCAGAGAAGGGCAATGGAGCTGGTGAAGGGTCTGGAGCACAAGTCTTGTGAGGAATGGCTGAGGGAGCTGAGGTTGCTTAGTTTGGAGAACAGGAGGCTCAGGGCTGACGTTACTGCTCTCTTGAACCTGAAACAGGCTATAGCCAAGTGAGGGTCAGTCTCTTCTCCCATGTGTCGAGTGGCAGAGGCAATGGTTTCAGGTTGTGCCAAGGGAAGTTCAGGTGGGATGTTAAAAACTATTTCTTCACTGAAAGGGCTATGAAGCATTGAAACAAGTTGCTTGGGCAAGTGATAGAATCATCATCCCTGGAGGTATCTAAAAGAGATAGAGATATGGGGCTCAGGGACGTGGTTTAGTGGTGAACAGGGCGGTGCTGGATTAATGGTTGAACTTGGTGATTTTAAGATCTTTTCCAACATTAACAATTCTAGGGTGACTGTTTTTCTCTGGGTTTTGGGTGATATAGAAAATAAATAACACCTCCTAATTTTTCAGATGATCTCTATTTGTAGTCATTTTTTGTTTTGCATACAAAGAGGGGAATGCACTTTCGATTGAAATTCCTTGGCTGGACACTGCAAAGACCTGGTGTACCTCCTGCAAGTCCATTCAACATCTGAAGCCATAGAGGGAAATCACTAATTCAACTTACACAAAAAGAAATTCTATCTGTCCTAACTTTTATTTTTTGAAATGCATTTCGGTGGAAAAGATAGTACCTGTTTTGGTAAGTTACTCAGTACCAGTACAGAGTACAATTATTTTCCTGTGTTTTGGCACAAAATACAAAAACCAAAGGATAGTTTTCTGTTTGTTGTGTACTTACTTTCAGCTATAGGGAGTGTCTTCACAAATTAAAGAATGAGCGAAAAAACCCATGATCTGTTTAGATCTCAGTCTGTCTGCATTACTCCCAGTAGATAGTTCATTGTTAATTACATTGTATCAAAGCTGGGCTTCCACTGATTTTATTCACAAAAACCTGTTCTTTTTCCTACTCTTTGTTCCATTAAATCTAATTATTTTCTGTGGGGTTTAGAAGAGAGGGCTTTAGAGTCTCCTTAAGGCAGCTTTTCCTGCCATGATATGTGTTGTTTAGGATGTAAGACAGAGATTAACATATTTAATGTTCTTGGAAGTTAGCTTTTTAAGTATGTGTTTATTTCTCCTTTAGAATTTATGAATTGGTATCAATGTTCCAAGCTAATAGAAATCAAAATCCAATTACTTTAAGGTTCCTAGGTAATGAAGGTAGGATATAGGAGCAATTTTGTGTGTTAGAGTATCCTATCTCCTGTGTAGTTTGCTGAAGCTTCTCTGTGATTAAATCTTTTTTTTTTTCTTTTTTATTTTCCTCCCTTCCTCCTTTCTCAACTTAATTTATTATTTTATCTTTTCACCTTAATATCTTCAGAAGACTGAAATGATTTAATCCAAACAGAACTCAAAAGACTTCTGAGATCCTTTTCTATACCAGATTGTAAGGCTATACTAAACAGAGTTATTAAATCTAAAATTACTGGACATTCTCATGATCTTGACAACCGATTTATGACATTTCAGAGAGGTTTTTATTCTGCCTGGTGAGAATAGCCACCCAGCTTAATAAAGCTCCCTGATAAATCGTCCTTCCTTTTGCTTGTGGGAGAGGCATTAAAAGTAGCTAAAAATTGTAGTAGAGTCTGTCTGAATTCATGCTCCATTTCTGGGTGACTTGTTCGTTCAGCCAGAGCTGACTTTGCATCAGATCCTAGCAAGCACCTGTTCCAGTGACACCATTTATTTTTAATTGTTTCTGTACCCTCAGAGCAGTATATGAAAAAGATACGTATTATCCTGTCAGGTTACATTAGATGTATTGGGTTCTGTGTCTAATCCCAGCATGGCACTGTGAGTGTCCTCTGGGCTAGCATGATTTGGTACTCCTCAGGAGTGCAAGCGTATCATGCTGCATGGTTTCTGTGCCCTGCTGAGTAGGTGACTGAGCCTGCCTTTCCAAGCACCAGGGCAGTGCCACGCTTAAGAAGGAGCAGGTGTGGTGGCTGCTGAAGCCCCAAGCATTGTGCAGAGCTGGTGGGCCTGGTGGCCTTGAGCTTACTCTCCTGTTCAGCCACGTGCAGCTCACTTTGCTGTGGTGGCTCTGAGGTTGCACCAGCTCTTGGCATTAATGTCCTGCTGGGAGGCATCAGGGAGAGCTGGTGGTTGCGGTTTGCTAGGACTGTTGTTGCAGTGGTTGCTGTTTGTTAGCTGGTGATTTTTCCAGATGCTCTTTACATGTACAGAAAGACAGATTTTGGTGAAATATTTGGGGATTTTCTTTTTTATTCTGAAGATTTTCTTCCTGGTTTATTTTCCTCTGAACATGTGGGTGAAATTTAGGTGAAGCCAGAGTCTCCTCTCAGTGATCTCTGATGTGGTGTCCATATGTCTATGTTTCTCTAGTTAGTCAGAGCATCGTTGTGAGTAGCACTTAAGATACAAATTACATTTGCATGTTGGGCAAGACATCAATGACCTGTATTAATCATGAAAGTGTGAATTTGCTTCCTTTATTCAACTTACCTACATCCAACTGTCTTGACTACAAATACATTGGAGAAATGTTTCATTGTCATTCATATTTGTTAATTTTATGTTTTAGCTTCCATTATTAATTAGCTTCCTGTCAATCAGACTGAAAAAAACCAAAAAAAAGTGTGCAAAACCAGCTTTGGCATGTGCCAGATGCAGATCCATCATTTATCCTCTATTTAATGACCAGTCCCTTCCAAATAAGATTATTTCAAAATTATTTTACAGCACAAAGAGAGTTTTTATGACTGACAGCATCACAATTTGGTATGTTTAAAGCTGGTTGCTTCACATACTAAGTGTAAAAATGGCTATTCTGAGAACCATCAGTGATTTGCATGTCTTCTGACATGAGGGAGAGGATTCATATTGCCTCATACTAAGCTTTTGGTGGATATTTAATGGCACACTGGAACAGTTGACTTTTTACTCTAGGCTTGATTGGAACTCTTGGAATAAGTATGTTACACTCATATATATGATCACAGATGATATCTCGTATCTTCTGTCAGTTTGGCAGGTATAGAGTTAGTTGATTTTCACTGCTTTATCAAAATATTTATTAAAGAACCTGTTGGGAAAATACAGTGATTTTTTTTTAAATTTTCTTTGTTGTCATTCATGAAAAAGCTCCTCAAGTCAGCTGGACTTGAATAAGAATAATTTTTAGAACTCTTCTACTGCCTGAGTATTGGAGAAAAATGCACTTTTACCAGTAGTTTAGCAAACTATGAATGTGCATAAGCTTCATTACTGATCATGACTCTTTAAGGCAAGAATGAATATGTCACCAGCATCAGCCAGGCAGCCGTGATTTGGATTTTGTTCAAACACTGTCAGAAACTCTAGTCCTTTTTTCAGCCAGTTTTGGGTCACTTGTATCGGCTTGGCAGTGCATGTTTTACAGTTCATTGCAGATGTTGGTGGGGAGTAGGGTTCAATAAATGCATTAGAGGATACTTGAGGTGATGTATTTGGGCCATTGGAGGCTGAAGTGCTGGACTTGTGGAAGTGTTTCCTCAAATACGTAGCCAGCACCAATGGGACAGTGACAGACTGCAAGAACTGCTCCATCTGTTGTGTTTCATAAATGCATGTGAGCCACCTCAAAGACATCCCTATTCACCTTCCAGTTTTGGGCCAAGACATTCTGCCAAAACTGGAGCCAGTCCATCACTGTAGCAACTTTGGGGAATGGTGTGGGAGAGCAGTAGAGATGTAACCTCTGTGTGAAAGCAGACAAACTATTATTTTCCTGAGTGACACCTCTATTTGCATGTGAAAAGACTTCTTCAGGACTGACTAGAGATGAGAAAACTTCTCTAGCCTTGAGAAGACTTATGCAAATACCTAAAATGGGCAGCCAGCTGATTCTGTGTCAGAGGTACTGCAGAACTTCCAGAGAAAAATGTACTTCTGGTATTTGATGGGAATTTTATGTTTTCAGACCTTTTTTTGAGAGTCAGAATTTTGCTATTAAAATATATTCCATAAGGTAAATACCAATAAGATAGTTAATGCTTTCTACTAAGACCTAATATCATGTTGGGGGTTTTTTGTTGTGTTTTGTGTGGTTTTTGGTTTTGCTTTATTCTTTTGTGGCCTTAAAACACTGCTTTATTGATCCAGATAGCTTGTGTCCTGACTTTGTTCATCCTGGCCGGAAATTTACCCATCACTTTTCCTTCTTCCCCTGCCCCCCCCTCCCCAGTTTTAACTTGAACACAACAAGTTTTAAATATGCAGTCTTAATCAGATGCAATTCTAGATGGACCTAACCTAATTACCATTAAAAAACCCCAACAAACAAACAAACCCTACAACCAAAACCAAAATTAAACAAACAAAAGAGAAATACAAATAGATACCACATAAAACCATCTGACAATAGTTAAACTAATCTTAGTACCCCCTAAGGTATCCTGGAATGTTTCCATAGACTCTTGCCTCTGTAATTTGAGTGCTGGCAGTGTGCTTTGGCAATGGATACTTTAAGAACTTTATTCTTTTAATCTGTGGATTTTTATTACTTTTTCTACCTTGACTATATCTGCTGAATTTGCAGTGCTGATTTCAAATAGTTGCTGACTAAAGTTTTTACCTTCAATTTTCCTTTGTTGTTTTGCAAAGCAGTTTTGTTTGTTCTTGCTGGGCAGGAAGGGCATCAATTAAATTTAGGGTATTGTTGGATTGTGTAAGTGCCAACATAATAGAATATAATTTAATTCTATTCTGGATAAGAGAGCTCTTACTTAGAAAATTCTCATTCAGTGATTGTTAACACCATAAAACCATGCTTATTTACGAGGAAAAATAATATTTTGATTCTTGATTGGTTTCCACAACCATAAGCTAACACATTTATTCATTCCAAGTCATATCAAGATAATCGGAGCCTTTTAGAAAGATGAGAGAGAAAAGAGAAATAGTAGCAATCAAATTCCCACTTCTTGTGTATTGATATGTGATTTTTCAGTCCAAATTAATGTTGCTCTTTACAGTTAAAAAATGTCTATATGAGAAGATCAGGGGTTATATGGAAGGAAATAAAAAGACAACATAAATTCTGTTATATAAAAAAAATTAAAAGGCCTAGTTTTGCCTGTAATAATTTGCCATATTCAAGCCTTATGAACATAGTTACAAACTGAATGTAGAAATAAAATAAAAACATCTGGTTAACTAATTAATGTATATGAGAGGGGCTATTTATACCATATTTGTTGTTCTTCTGAGAGGCTTTTAAAAGTTGTTAAGATATTTTAGTGTGTTTTACAGATGGGTGAACAGTGAATGGGGTTGCTGCTTAAAAGAGCTAAGTAGGCATAACAGCTGATGAGGGGCTTGTGTGGCTGCTACATGATTTTGTACAGGACTAAATACTTCAGCTGTTGAGTTTCACATAATTTGAAAGTCATGGTAATGGTATTTGTCAAGACTTAAACACGGTATAAACCTAGGAAAGAGGTTGAGATTTTTTTCAGTGACTACCAAGTGAGCACTTATTGTTGTGCTGGCAAGTCTCAGCTCCTAGTTCCTGACTGATATCCTGCATATCCATGCCAGATGTTCCCTGAAGTGTGCAGCTCGGTTTTCTTAGGCATGACAGGGGCAAGAATGGCTTAATCTAAGGAAGGAAGCTGCCTGCCATGGGCTGGGGGCAGAGCTTCCCCAGCTGCCATTTAGGTGCATTGCCTGGAGTCACGGTCAGGAAACAGGCACTTCATATGGGGCAAACTGCTGTATGTTACTGTGTTTGGAAGACTTTTTCTAATAACATTTATAGCTAATGGGTCTTGAAAACATCAACTCAGAATTAAGAATGTATGAACAAATAAGATGTTGAGAAAACAAACTCAGTAGTATGAGGGGGTTTTTTGTGTATAAATTGAGGATATGTTAGAACTGTGGCATGAAACTGCAATGAAGATATTTAGAAGCACAGAAATAAAACCTAGGCCAGCCTTTCCATATTCCTGGTAAAGGGTCAGAAATGTAATCGGCAAAAAGCTATTAAATTAAATAAAGATTGGCTGGTCTTTTCTTAAAACTAAGGAGAAAGTGGGAGGGGTAAAATAGTGTGTTTGGTAACTAAAATTGGAGGTTAATAAAAGTTTCTGTTCTGATGGTGTCCTTGTCCTTTCATGTCTAAAGATTAAGTATGAACTTTTGAAATATATAAACGCAATTGCATGGGTTTTTTGATAAGCATATCCTGGAGATCTTCAATCACAGTATGGTAGTGAACAGAGAAAACTAAATGATGTAGTGCCTCTTGGTTAATGGTATATATGGCATTCTAGATAATAAACAGACATGACAGATTTCTTATTCTAAATTCAACAGAATTGGGTCACTGTTTCTTTTTTTTTTTAGTTGAAGTTTTGCAAAATGTACCTTGTCTTTTTTCATTTCAATTCACCTCAGATCTTCAGAATCCTCATGTTTTGTAGTTTACCCTTCAATGTAGCACCTAGCTATCTACGATGTGATAATGCGAGCTACAGATCTGCTTTTTACAAGGGTGAGGTTTTAATTTTTTTTTTTAAGCACTGAGTGATGTAGCACCTTGATGTTATGAAAATGACAGAGGCACTGTGGCTGTTGCATAGGCAGGATAATGGCAAGCCTTAATGCAGAGAATACCATTCTTCTAATTAACATCAAACCTGAGAAGCAAGCTAGATTTCAGGAACTTTCATGTGGATGTTTGAATAATGAATGGTGGTGTGTTGAATTGTTAATACTTTGTCTGAAAACTCTGACTTGAAGTAGTTCATCTTACTGCTTGTGTGTACTTCATTTTTCATGGCTTAC
Source organism: Anthoscopus minutus (assembly GCA_013399455.1). Classification (NCBI taxonomy): domain Eukaryota; kingdom Metazoa; phylum Chordata; class Aves; order Passeriformes; family Paridae; genus Anthoscopus; species Anthoscopus minutus. The sequence continues at coordinate 22,350 of VWYI01019978.1, read as the reverse complement.
ACACTGATTAAACCTTGTTATGTGATAAAGATGTTTCCTCTTTGCTTTCTTACTTTAAGCGCTTTTTAAAATTTATTTTCCTTTCCCTTGACAGACATCTGTAACTTGTTTTCCTTCTCTCCTTCTTTACTTTGTCATTTGGGTTGGCTTTGTGAGATTCTGATGGTGTGCTTGCCCTTCCCTTGGGCTTTTCATTACAGGCCTCTTTGTGGTCTTTCCTTATCCCCCAGTGGTTTAGAAAGTGGCTTAAACTCCATTCCTTGGAACATTTTCAGACTCCCTCCCACACGCATGTGTGTTCCCTGCCTAGATGAGCTATCTTAAGTCTATATTTGGAGACTGAGAGTGTCTAGAGAATAAATCTATGTTGGCCACAGTGCTGGAAATACCAAATGAATTCACAGTTTTAAGTATTAAGACAAGAATTTGTTTAATTAGTTTTGGTGCAATTATTAGAAGAGTATATAATAAAATAGTTAATCCAGTGAATATGCTTATGTGATGCCAGTTTTATTAAACTTGAAATCAAAATATAACATCACTTTTACACCTGAGAAGGACTATATTTTGTGGTAGCAATTAGTAGACTTTAATAAGGTGTACTGACTGAAACAAGACGAACTCCTCTTGAGTTAGCCAAGGGATGTCTTTTGGGGCGAAATATGTAGGATGAAGTGAAGTATGTGTTTAACTAAGAGACACGGTGGAGAAGATGTGCTATTCTGCTTTAAGCAGAGGGAGATGTGTTTAACCCCTTACTTAGAATTGGATTCCTGAACTTAATTCACACTTTGAAACTAGGCATCCAGTTGCTGGATGACTCCCCTGTGGAATGGCAACTCCTGGTACTGCAACACTTCTGCCAGCCAACTCAGCGTGGAGCTCTTCCAGAGAGATTCCATTGCTGATGAGTTCCTGGCACTACTGCCACCTCTCACTCTGTCCCACACTATATTTAGATAATGTCCTTTGAAGAGGCACCTTTAAGTTGGCCACACTGCTGTCCCCATCGCCAGGAGAAACTTGGGACCCTGTGGTTCTCTGATTTTGCTCTTGCTTACAGCAGTTACTAGGATCTGTGACTTAAACCTAATAAACTAGGCACAGTTTATGGGAGTTGAAGTTGCAATCGGCTATTCTTTTGTTCTTTGATGAGTTCTTACAGAACACTGCTTGCCTTGTTAAGATCAAGAAAGAAGAATAAGTATTATAACACAGAGCCCATGGATCAGGAAGGGCCTTTGTTTTGGTACGCTCATTGGAAGTGAAAGGTGTTGTTTGAATTATCTGTGGAGTGTGAAGACTGGTCAGGTCAGCTGGCTTCTCCTGCCTCAGCACCCTCAGGCACTTTTCTGTCAGCAGTCTGCCATAAGAATCCGCTGACCAGCTCTTAATTTTCCCCACAGCTGCAAAACCCATTAAAATGTTGTAGTGCTGACAGGCAGAAATGCTGTAAAAATGCAAATTTTCTTGTGCTGAAGGGCAAGATGCCAAGAAATGCTTTTCAAAGTGTTTCACTGCTGCATAAGGATTTTGGGTAGTTGATACAGCTGGAATGCTAAGTTTTAAGCAATGAGAGAGAAGCTTTTACTGTTAGCAAGTTCTATCGATAGTAGTATTTTGGTTCTTCAGTCACCTAAGGACTTCAGTATAAAGAGTTTGCTTTATGTATTCGTTTTTTTTGTACACAGAAAATAATGGGCTAAGAGGTAATATTCTGCTCTGTTGGTGCACAAAGGAAGGACTACTTTCTAGGCTAAAAAATGGCGCTGAGGTCACCTGCCTACATGCAGTACTTAGAAGCTCTATAGAAAAGCCCAGAATAGAAGGGTCTGCTGTGTTTCAGTAGATATTTTAGCAACTTCTACCCATTGATGCTCTGGAGAACAGTGGTAAAGTCAAATGCACAGAGTAGTGCCCATGACTCAGTCAGTAGAGTACTGAGCCAAGGAGCTTGTTCTTTCTTTAAAAGCAAGATGCTTTAACTAAAATATTTAAGTCTTCTGTTGCAAAAGAATGTGGTGGTGAGTGCTGTGTGCAGATTTTAGAAAAGGCAGTGACATGATCAGAAAATTTTAAAATTCTTTTTCCTTTTTTCTCATCTGAAATAAAATAACAGCTGTGTGACAGTTGACTGTCAAGACTGTTTTGAAGGATGATCTTTTCTTCTGTTAGCCACGATTTTTAAAAAGGGAGTTTATGATATTTCTACTTTCTCCCACTGTGGTAATGTACTTTCTATTGAAACGAAAGAATAATTTCCTCCTCTACTAGTCCTCCTTTGCCCTGTATTAGCTATTCAGGCATAATATGCATGATAATTTTTCTCTGAAATGCAGTCATCTGCATTGATGTGCTGTATTTTTGTTGCTGTAGTTCATCTTAGCTCTCAGTTTTACATCAGATGATGCATAGGACAGGTAGAATTCAGAAAGGGCTACTTTGCTGTTCAGCAAATTACTTTCTCTGAAGATTGTCACTGCCACCTTCAGAATGCTTTATACAAGCGTAGATAATAAGCCAAAATAATGTCTTTTCTGTGTTCTTTCCTATAACATTACTGAGGTGTGTTCTAAATGTTTCATGAGTAGTCTTGATTCAGCAATATCAAGAAATGGGAGCTCTTTGTAGTAAAGTTTCAGTAGTGATCTCAACAGTACACAAATATGGAATTAATAGATATACTTAAGTATTGCCTAATTTTAATCTAAGTAGTTAGGAGAGGGGCATACAAGATTCTCACAAGCTGCTCAGAAAAATCTGGGTCATACAAAGCTGTCTGCAATGTTCTATGCACAGTATGGAAGTCCCATTGATAGGAGCAGAATATAAAGAAGGCAGAAACAATTGTACCCTTCTACAGGGGAATGAAACTGGAAAATGTTAAATGTGGGATGTTTAACACTGTTTGAGAAGCTCAATGGTGTTAACCCAAACGTACCCTAAATGCATGTACTAATTACAGAAGAGTAGGTTAACTTTTTTTCAACTCAGGAACCACAGACTGGTGGCTTTTTTTGTTGTCCTTTGGTAATCAATGGCCTATCAGCTGGATAATCTGTTGCTGTACAAGACTTGTTTATCCTTATCTGAGAAACCATATTGCAAGATAGAGGAGTTATCAGTGGGTTTGACTGAAGTTAAATTAGCTGTGTTATGGTATTAAATTTGTATGCATTATCTTCATTGTCACCCTGATTTGTGGAGTATTTATGTGTTATAATAGAAAACCCGATTTCTCCAAGTTTTCCCTATTTATATTGACCTAGTATGCTATTAGATAAATAACATGCCTCTAGCAATTCTAAGAATGAGTTTGTTGTAGATTCTTTACAGAAAACTGAGATTTTAGTTGTTTCTATGATATCTTTTATCTGGAAGTAAACTGGAACTGCCATGTCTAGAGTCTTAACTCACAAATTCTGACTTTACAGTTTTTAGTTACAACCAAGATGAGTTTATTTTAAAAATCTGCTAAAGATATTAAAATTAGCATTTAATCAAATTCAAATACTTATCTACAAACAACAAATGTTTTGCTTTTAATTTCTTTGGGAGGCAATAGGTGCAGTGTTTAAACTAACAAAAGGAGTAGTGTTTAAAGTAACAAAAATCCAAGGGTAAACATCCATTTTCTAAATGCTACCTTTTATTTGGAACGAATTTATTTCATATGGGAAGTAAATTGTCTTCATAACAATGTTTGTTGTTGTTGCATCTTCTCTTTTCCTCTCCTTTGCTCTCCAGATCCAGCAATCCATCATGATGATGGTATGTACCTTTTTTTCCCCCCTTCCAGGTTTCAGGTAATTCAATTGTTTGAACTCATACTGTTGCTAATAATGTGACAATGAAGAGTCAAGTTGTTGACAATGAAGAGGGACGTTTTTTTGACATAGTCAAGCTTAATGGACTTCCTGTGGGTCTTGCCATGTAGCAAGGCAAGAATGCTGATTGGCCTTTTTTAATAATGACCCTAATGTGGAATACTCTTCCTACATTTCAGTGACAAGTTAGGAATACAAAGTAGCTGGAGTTAGTGTGGAAAGACAGCTAACCTTGATTATTGTTTTTCAGTCCTCAGGAGATACTCTGTGTTAGCCTTTGTTCAAGGTCAAAACCAGTGGCAAAGCACAGAGCTTTGCTATCCATGCTGGTTTTTTTAATGAAATGTGTTGCAAATATTGTTCTGCAGTTTACTGCCAATGTTTTAAAAAGCTAATACTAGAAGGTCATCACATTGCACGCACAGTGGCCAGCCTTTAAATTGTACAGAATACTTGATTGCATGAAATGTAGTTAAATAAAAATAACTGATCTCTGCGTCAGAAAAAGATAAAAGATCTTTGCTTATTTTCTGAGGAACACATTCTCAGCAGGGATTTTTTTACTATTATAATTAGTTAAAAATCCAAGAAGACTCTTTTCTGTTGGGTAAGTAGCTCAAGCTAACCATTCTAAAAGCAAAGCACTGCTCACCTCACTCTGGCTTTGTGTGATGTTGGACCCATGCTGGTATTGGATGAAAGTATTTAGGACAGTAATCAACGAGAGCAGAGCACAGAAACAGAGTAACTGAATTCTCTGTCACATTGCTAATGAGGCAGTCATGGTTGTTTATGTCCCTCTTGAGCCTTTAAATGTTACTGCCAGGCATTCTGCTTTGTTGGGAAACTGTGTTCACCTCTTTCCTGAAGTACTTCTCACAATTCCCCTCCTTCAGATCCTGTGGATAGGAAGGGAGCATGGCTGTAGAAAAATGTGCTGTGACCACTGCTCACACCAGCAACGAGTTGGGACACTTTGTCTCTTATCTCCACCCTCTGGGTGCTTATTGCTTGGCTCTGAGTCTCTCTACTGGAGTATTATTTGAATTGGACTGTTACCTGACTCTGGAATTACCATGTTTGACTGCAGTAACTACTGAGTTGAAAGCTGAAAATACTGCTGCAAGTCTGTACTGGAGTAAAGAGTTTCTGCTTGGTCTCTCATTTGAAGAGAGAATCTACATCACAAACTACTTCCAAATTAGTCGAAGACATCTATGTTACCAAGTGTTTTCATTGTTCAGAGAGTTAATCTCTTAAATTTACTTCTTCCCCCTGCACCCCCAAATTTACCTTATTTTAAATGCTTAGCTGCTGCTTTTTTTTAATTAATATAAGTGAAATGAAGATTTTTAATAACAGCATTTTTCTCATTAAAAGTAAAATTCAGTTTAATTTAAGACTTATTTAATATGCAAAGCATTTGTAGTAAATTCACCAGTACTTGGAAATCTGTATTTTGGCATGGCACTGAAGTAGTACAACAATAACCCAAATTTTCCCATTTTATTAAGCATTCAGTGGGTTTTTAAAAAACATATCCCATTTGCAGTGAAAAAGAACCAATTTGAGATAATAAAATAGAAAGCATTTTCAAGCTGCTGAAACTTTATTCTTTGAAAACCACAGTGGGAAAAGTGATTTTCTTTACAGATGCCATTATTTTGTATATGACTACTAACTAGCAGCAAAAAAACTTCTAATGCTTGGCAGTATCTTGCTGAAAAGAAGAAGTAATTTTTTTTTTTATTCATGTGTGTTCATTCATGATTTTGTTCCTTCTTGTACTGCAATGAAGTCCAAATTCCAGGTAGTTAATAATTCAACTATTCAGTTTTTGGGGTTTGTAGAAGAAGGTGCTTTGTGTATGTTGTTTCTGGATTTGGAGCCTTGGTAGTTTTTGACAGAAAAGTTGATGTCTCTACCTACAACAATTTATTTTTTTTTTAATTATATCCTCATGGAATGCTTGGGAGAGAAGGCACTGAAAAACCCTAGGTCATTCAGTCAACCAAGTGCAAGCTCAATACAGTCTTGATGTCTCACCAGCTCAGAATTAAACTATTAAACTGATAAAAGGCCCCCATTTTAATTTGTGCAGAGCTTGTTGTTTTGAGGGGAGGTACATGGCGGGAAGATATTGGGCATAGGTTATTATATCAGTAAAGTTTCTTAGTTTTTTTTGTTGTTGATGGAGGCTTTTGTGTTTGTATTTTTTTTTTTACAGGAAAGAGCTATTGTTCTAATCATCGTTTTAGTTGCTAGTTGTCTTTTAGTTATTTGACTTGTAGTAGCATACTTGCAATGGCAAAACATGTTTGATTTTCATACAGTCCCACCCTCATGGGACACTCTGTTTATGTGCTGATGAGAACACAACGGTGCATCTTTTTGGCTTTCATATACTTTGAAGCTGAAGTAATTTTTTTCATGAGATCATTCTGTTATGGCTCACTGATATACTTAATAAAAACAGTGTAATTATAAGTTATATGGCTATTGCTCCTTGGTTTTAGTAGCCAAAATGACAATATATAATAATGAGTAAATTTTTCATATTTTAACATTCCCATATTTTAACAAATTTCCCATATAAAATTCCCATATTTTAACAAAGATGGATTTACACTTACCAATGTGATTCTCGTGTATTCCAGTTCAGACACTCTAGGGCTGAAAACTTGGCTAAAACTTCCCTCTATATTATGCAAGATATGTTGTTATTTTAATTAACTAACATACTACTTCTTTCACCAAAGCTCTCGAAATTACAATTGCAATGCAGTAATTAAACACAGAATTAAAATTCGGCAATAATGAAGGAGATAGGGAAGACCTGTCTAGACAACATATAGAGCTCATAAATGTAAAATAGTATTATGAACTTTAGTTGATACTGAAAACTACTATTCCATATTGGGAGCAGCGGAATAATACGTTAAAATGTAAAAAAAAATTAAATTTTAAAAACCAAACTGAAACGCTTTATAAATTTTTTTCATTTAATTTTAATTTGCCACAAACACCACCCCCAAGTTCTGTTACTTAATTTCTTCTAGATTAAATGTCATTTTTTAAAAAAGAAAATCAAATAATTACCTACAGTATTTGGAATTAATTTGATTAAAATATATAAAATTCTTCTTTAGCTTCATGCATGAGGCCTACAGAAAATCTTGCTAAACATGCTACATTGTCTTTGCATCAAAGACTAAAATTATTGAGATTTCTTTTAATAGTGGCAAATTAGTAATGAACATAGCAAAATTATTTTTAAACTGTCTTTTCACTATTTTATTCTGCTTATTCTTAGGTTGAGTAATATTATGTTATACTTTTAAGTTTTATGTTTGATACAATACTAGGTGTGTTGTTCCTTTTTGGGGTATCATTAGAAATTAATTGGAATCTGAGCAAGTTTAGGCATGTCCAGTGTTTGTGCCAAGCTATGCACAGGCAGTTGTGTCTAAAAGACACAATATCACTTTCATGCTACTGAAGACCATCTCTATCTCTTTTTTACTGGAGTCTATTTGCTACTGGAAGAGTGATACATATTTTTAAGCATTTTTCAGGCAAGATGTGCCCCACTGTGTCATGCTGTTCACAGTGCTACTGTCTGGAATCTGCGTCACATTTCTCTGCTTTCACTGATGCAGAGTGGAGAGTAAGAGGAACAAGACAAATCCATTTCCAAGTATCAGTACCTAAAAGGTCTGTCCTAAATCTGAAAGCTCAAATGTACCATGGAAATTGGGAGTGCGCCTCTGGCTTCTTATGCATTCTGCCTGTGGGGTTTTTTGGGGGGGTGGAAGGCTGTTGACAGTGTTCGATTCAGATCTGTCCTGCTTCCCCTGCTTTTTATTTTAGTAACCTCCATTGGAATTTATCATTTTGTAGTTTTCATTGATCTTATTGAATAGACATACTATGTTGTGACTTTTTTAGAGTTTCATATTTACTTTAGCTTTGTTCTTCCAGAGATCAAAGTATTTTCCTGAAGATTTAGTTATTTCCCAGACAAGCAATTTATAGACTGATAGCTATTTTACTGTGTATGTTTGTAAGGTGTCAAAAAACCCCTTTCTGTTATAAATAGGCTTGTGGTAAAAATTGTATTTTTCTGATAGTATTTGAGCTAGCGGCAAACAAAACAATGATTTTATTTATCTAGGTATTCTTCAAAGCCAGATAGAAGAAAAAGAATATGGAGTATATAAAATAAGAACATAGAGAAAGTATAAAATGAGAATAATTTAAATTGTTTATATCTGTGTTCTCTAAGTTACAGTAATGATTGTGTTATTATCCAAGTGCATTTTTTGCCCAGAATGAACCTTCAAAACCTGGATAATGAAATAAAGCAGTGAGGATGTGCCAACATAAACTTCTGAAACTGAATTGGTGACTTAATGTGTACTAAGGGTCTGTCAGCCAAGGATTAAGGAAAACAGGGAAGGGAAGTTATGTTGCAACACAGTTGGGGAGAGGCAAAACCATTATTTGGCAAAGAGATGTAACTTTATACTTAAATAATTATTTTATGAATGCTTTGTAAGGTTAAAAAAGGATTGACAAGCATTGTTCATAAAAATTGTCATGAACTGAGTCAGAATACAGCTAATGGGAGAGGGCAAATAGGATGGAAACTGTCCAGACAAAGAAGTATTGTAAATTATTTCTTTCTCATCTCTGCAGTACTCAGAACATGGAAAACCCTAATCATCTAAGACTTGGTCATGATAATGATAATTAAAACAAGTCATTGGAATATTGATATAAATTTTCCCAGGCACAAGAGTAAGTCCTGTCCTGAACATCTGCTTCAGCTAAATTAGAATATATTCTTTCAATGTTGTTTTTTGACGTTTTTACTCCTGTGGCTAAGAAGTTTTTCACCATTTAATAATGCCAGGATTAGAAAGACTGGACAATAGCTGTGGTGGGTTGGTCTTGGCTGGATTCCAGGGGCCCACCAAGGCTACTTTATCACTTGCCTCCCTGCTGGATTGGGGAGAGAGAATATAACACTCATAGGTCAAGATAAGGTCAGGGAGAGATTACTCACAGGCTACTGTCATGGGCAGAACTGACCTTACTTGGGGGAACCGAACTGACCCTACTTGGGGTATCAAACTGACCCTACTTGAGAGTTTAGTTTATCACCAATCAAATCAGAGTACAATGATGAGAGGTAAACCCGAATTTTAAGAACAACTTTCCCCTACCCCTCCCTTCTTCTGAGGTTCTCTACCTCCTTCTTGCTAGTGGTGCAGGAGAAAGGGAAAGGGGCTGTGGCCAGCTCATCCCACGTTGTCTTTGCCATTCATTCTTCCTCAAGGGGAGGACTCCTCACACTCTTCCCCTGCTCCAGTGTGGGTCCCCATGGGGTCACCGGTCCTGCTGGCAAGCCTGCTCCACAGGGTAACAGCTTCCCTCAGGCACATCCATTTTCCCCTGTCCTCCATGGGCTGCAGGTGGATCTCTGCTCCCTGTGGACCTCTATGGGCTGCAGGGGGATGACTGCCTCACCATGGGCTGCAGGAGAATCTCACCTGTGGCACCTGCAGCACCTCCTCCCATTTCATCTCCACTGACATTGGTGTCTGCAGGGCTGTTGGTCTCAGATATTCTCACTCCTCTCTCCAGGTGCAATTGCTCTTGCACAATAGTTTTTTCCCTCCTTAACTGTGTTATCCTGAAGGTGTTACCACCATTGCCTTGGCTACGGTCCATCTTGGAGCTGGCTGGTGTTGGTTCTGCATCCCAAACCACACTTTGTGTGCTGAAATAAAAATTTTGCAGAAATTAGGAGCTGAAGCACAGAGCATAATTCACACTTTTTTTTTAATCCATTAAAAAAATTGCTCTAATGAAAAATGTACCCTAACCAGGCAAGGTTTCTTGTACTCTGCCTTTCTAACACTGCTGCCCTTTTAGCAGAATTCTCCATCTTATCCTTCAACAGAACCGGATTTCACAATTAAAATATTCCTCTGGGTAATCACTGATCTGGGAGCTATGCTCAGACAAAACCAAGCAGAGTTTACACCGCCAAACTCATGACCTTACCAGGTGAGGATATGTGTGTCTGTCTTTAGAGAGTGAGTAGTAGATGGAAAACAGAAGAGCTGAGCTGTAAGCTTTTCTTTGCATCTCACCTTTTGTATAGATGTCTTAATCACCATATCAGGGGTGTAGCCAGGTGTGTGTGTTGTGTTTGTGTTTTGTGCTATCTGTGGAAACTATGGGTAGGAAATAATGCAGAGTTCACAGGACCTGTAGAATGAGCAGCTGTGTGATTTATTTAACTTTCTGTGTTGAGTGTGTGGGTCCACTGATGAGGCTGCTCCTAAATAGATCCTGTCCCTTACAGCACATATTACACAGCCTCAAATGGCTTTTTTTCTACAATGCTTTTGATTATCAATAACCATTTAAACTAGTCTGTTAAAAGCATTCACTTGCAACTTTAATTCCTTGCAAGCTGAACATTTGTAATCCTTCTACATACTAATTATTACTCTTTTTTTGTATGCATAAAATCATGAGGTACATAAAATTGCTGGGCTAGAATTAACATAAGTTGATTATTAAGGAGATCAAATAGATAGTTTATGGATTTGAAAAGTGAACTACCACAGAATTCTTTATGTATATTTCCTGGAGGTTATTTAAAATGAGTAAGTCGGAGCTAAGTTCTGTTCCAAATGAAGAGTGAGGTGGTTTTTTCTTCATTTTAGGGAGTCGTTTTGTTTCATCACAGTCCACCATCTGCCTCCTCAGGTGAGGGACACATGAGGGATCTGTGAACAGTTTCCATGAACAGTTGGCTTGCACCTGGGAGTGCTGAAGGAAACCTATCAGTTTTGTGGGAAGTTACTGCTTGCCAATGGACAAATAGGAGAGACAAAGAGCTGATATTTTGTTACTGTTTTTCTTTCTCCCATCGCCATTACTATAAAGTTTTTTAAAGGCTCTTTTTCTCTATGGTTTTGTCTCCATATCTATCTTTGGAGCAGTAAAGAGGGCTTTGTTTTGAAGGTGCAGGCAGTGCAGGTTATCAGTAATTTGTGTTATTTATTGGTAGTCACTGGGACTGAGGAACAGAGAGATTAGATGTTTTTCCTGCCATAGCATCTTTATTGATATGCATAGTTTGATTAAAGAGAGTCATCAAAATTCTTCCTTCAGGACAAATATTATTAAAACATTTATAATCAGTTACAACTGAAGTACCAGCTCACAGAAAAAAACTCCCCTGCTCCTTCTCATCCCTGAGTTTTCTCTGGGTTTGGGAACAGAGATATGAAGTCTTCAGAACAATATCCTCTTTTCAAAGCATTGTCTTCCACAGTGGTAGGCTGGGGAAGTAGCTTCAAAAGATTGTGTGGTAAGGTGGTAGGCATCTACTATGAATTGCAGGTTATTTGTTAAGGCTCCAGTTGTTTTTTACCAGTAAGGCCTAGGAACAATAAATTATTAAAACAATTCCAATGTAATCTGTTTTTTTCATCTGTCCTTTCATTTATCTATCTATCTTGACATAGTTCTAATATGGTATGCAATGTATTCTTGTTCAGGATATGCTAAATACTGCACAAAACCAGGAATGACACTATCTATACCTGGCAGAACTTAGTCTTGAACCTGTGAGAATGTTGGATGTAATTACCTTCCATTTTATCTCTAAAGTACCCACCAGAGGAATTATGCTAGAGTGAATGTAGCTCCTGAGAAGACTGGCACTGAGCAAGGCAATTCCTATCTCAAAATGTTGAGATTTCCTCAGATGTTTCTGTCTTGCAGTGGGAAAGTAAAATTTCAGCAATGTAGACTTGTCAATCTTTATTCTTTGAGTAAGACTGGATAAATAGTTTAATGTAAGATACTACAGCACACAGCTTATGAGTACTGTTAGAGACAGAATAAGAAAAGAATGAGTGATAGTTTTGTCTATATGACTACTTCAGTCAGTCCTGATGAACTTGCCTTTAGTTGTGTTAACTGAGAAACTTTAGGTCCACAAAGTACCAGAAATTACAAAATTAAATAATACTGAGAGGGTTTTTTATAGGGAAAAGGATTAGCCTGAGTATTAAGTAACCAATAAATGTAGAGGTTTTTCCTCTTTTTGAGTCAAGGTAAGATGGCTTCATATCTAATCACTTTGTATTAGGTAAAATAATAGGACATTTGTGTTCCTCTGATCTTGAACATATTTCTGTGTAGAGATTTCTTGTTGTGAATGTCCAAATTAATTTATAAACACGAATGCTGAAGTAGAGTATGTTAGGGAATATTTCTGCTTTACTACTTAGTGTTCATAATGAAGTTCCTTTGGAATAAGCTTTATTTTTTGTTTTATGCATCTACCTTTCTTGTCTTACAGTTGGTTTTGTTCTGTAATAATTTAATTAATCATCTTCATACATCTCATTTGCTGTTGAAAGAGAATTTTCTACATCCTATCTGTATTGCTTTAATTTACTGATTATAATTTGCTCATTATAATTCATGATTAAGTCAAGAAAAATCCTTTCATCAGTTGTGATGAAAGTCTGGTCTCTTTGGAATAGGTTACTTGAAATTGTATGCTTCCCTGGGTAGTGTTTGTAAGTTAACATCTGCTTAAAAAAAAAAACCAACCCAGCCTTTAAATTTTACTTCAGTATTATACAATACCTAATTGCAGATGTTGGAAAGAGGGATAAAAAAATTTCCTTTATTTTGTGTGAGGTAGGTTCCACCAGACTAATGTATTTCCAGTGATATGGTAATTGACTACTGTAGCAAGGTAAGGCAGTAAATGTACTCTGTATCAGTCTGAGCAAATGTTCTGGTGGGTCAGAAATTACCACAAGGGAGGGCAGCAGTGGTACTGTAACATCATGAACAGGGAATGTACAGCAGGATTTTTTGAGAATCAGTGATGCTTGCTGTTGCATATAGGTAAAGCCTTATAAAATAAGGACCTTGTTACCCTTGTAAAGTCATGGCACTGGCCTGCTACTTCAGCTAAGTAGAAGAGGCCTATAGGAAAGTGACTCCATTGAATTAGAGGTAGAAAAACAAGTTATATAGCCATTATGTGTTCACATCGTGGTGTATGGTAGGTGGTTGGATTATGTTTGTTGTGATTTAAAGTTATGTAAGTGATAAAGGCCTAACTACTTAAAAAGGCCTGTTTTTTGCAATAAACTCCTTTGTCCTGTCTGGGGACTGTGTCACTCTGCATCATACAGCTCACTATCATAACTATCGTTTCATGTTCTGATGAGAGTGTTTTGAGCTAAAATATTAGGATGAGAAATATTGTGACTGGAAGAATTTGGGAGTTCAGGGTAATATCATAGAAGGCAAGAGATGATCTTACGATCTGGAGTTACAGAAAAGTCAATACTGTGAAGCACAAAAGCATTATGAGAAGCAATAATAGGTGTCGCAAATGAAGAACTGGAGGAACCATGGGGGTTAGAGCAAGGCATCTTACTTTATTATTGACATAGGCTCTTTGACTTTTCCTAGGCTGGGATTGAATCAAAAACCCTACTCAATTTATTGGGTTACTGGAAATCACTATAAAATATTAGCCTTTATCATAGAATCTTCTTCTTAAGTTTATTTTTTTCTCCATTGTGAGAGTGTTAAATATCAAAACAAACATCCAGAGAGGATTCTGTAATCTCCATCACTGGAGACACCAAAAACTTTATCAGACAAAGTGATGAGCAACCTATTCTAAGAAGACCTGCTTTGAGCAGGAGGTTAGACTGAATGACCTCCAGGGGTATCATCTAACCTTAATTATTTAATAATATGTGCTGGATTGCCAGTTGCTCATTACTCTCTTCTGCAGTGGTGCTCTTCCTCATAGTCGTGTGAGCTTTTTATGTGCCTTCCCTATGATTCAGAATGACAGAGATGATTCTGGCAGTCATTAATCTCCTGCTAAGGATCGATCCTGGATCTTTTTAGCACAATTTCTTAATTTTTTTTTTCTGCAGATCCCATCCTGCATTTCTTATTGCATGGACTGGGTTAACATCTCAAAATTGTTCTTCACAGATTTTCTGTATTTACCTTATTTTTCTTGTCCCTGCTTAACTACATTTCTCGTGTTTCATATTTTGTGGAGATTATAACTTTTTAACTTCTGAGGTTATTCTGATTTTGAATTAGATGAAAATAATAATAAAATATTCTCAGAAGCAACTTGGAGAAAAAGCTACTTCAAGTGTCAGCTATTTCATTGGAACATGTTGCTTACAGTTTTAAAACAGGATTGTATAAATATTTTTTTTCTTATGCCAGTTACACTTCTCAGCATCATCTGGCTTTTAGTCGGTTTACTTCTTTAGTCTTGATATCTTTTTACTTTATTTTACTCTTTGAAATTCACAAATTACAGCAGTCATGCAGAAGCAGGAAATGACAAAAGTGAGGAATGGCAGCTGACTGTAGGCAGAAAATAACTGAATTATCAAGAAATTACCTTTCTTCATACTGAAAATGGAAAAACACTTTTTTCAAATTTTTGAATTTGAAAATACATCTTTTGGTTTCTCATGGGGATATAGGTACCATTTTGGTTAACAGTTTAATTTTTGTCACTCTCAGGCAGTAGTCCAGCTGAAATTTTACTAGGTTTTCCATCTTTATGATATTTAAGGGAAACAATTCCTTAGGGAAACTGTAATAAAAATAGACAGAATTTCTTAGAGATAGATGTATTTATATTGGGCAAGAAAAGTGCCAAGTATTTAACGCCATTTTGAAAGGCATTGATAAATTTTAATCTGGAATATTGTAACTGACCATCAGTCAAGAAGGTTGAACTCATGCTTAGTAGGAGAAGGTTCTAGAAGTGAAAAGTTGTTTTGATAAGAAAAATACTAAAGGTACTTGGCTGTGTGAAAGCTAAATAAGGAAATTATTGTCATCCATGAAAATAACATAGGAGAGAGAAATTACAGGGTGGAATCTCTGTTATTGAAGAGAAAAGCTAGAGCAGGTAAAAGGATATCAAATGAGGCAGGTTTCTGCCTAGGAAAGCAACAAGATATTCCAGTATCACAAGTGGAGGTAAAATGTCTTGCTTGTACTATTATCTTTTCCTCATCTGGATGCCAAGGTCATGGATTCAATCTCAGTAGAGGCCGTTGATCTCGATGGTCCTTGTAGGCCCCTGACAACTCAGAATATTCAGTGATTCTGGGATAATTTAAGAACAAAAGCATATGAAATATTGCCTGAAGTTGCAAGGAGAGAGCCTTCATCACCTTCTTCATTTGAGTTTGGAATACCTACTTAAGGTCCTATACAATGTCCACGGGTTTCATTTTTTAAGTGATACATCTGGTTTTGTATTTGCTTCAGCTAAAGGAAAGTTGCAGGAAGCTTCCAAAGAATTATCATTAGAAATAGTAATTATAAGTCTTAGTTGTTACTGCTGTGCTTTTTGTAACAAGGAAGCTGCCAAGTTATCTGTAAACTCCCTTAAAAAAAAACAAAACAAAGAAAAAGCCATACACAAAAAACTATCACCCAAAACAGTACGGCAAATTAGACTTGCATGAGGCATCTTATGTAAAGAAATGAATGATGACAATTTAGGTAGCAGTACTTAAAATTAGTCCCTGGATAATGTTTATTATTGGCAGATTTTTTCAGAGGCCCATACTGCTCCTTTCTAATGTAGTAATTCCTAGGAATTTGCCAAAAATTAATCCTACTTTGTCACTATTGCTTGACTAACAAGAAATGCCATTAATAAAGAGCTTTCAGTCTACCTGGACAAATCAGATATGGTGGAGAAACAGAACAGAATGCACAGATCTGTCCTGGAGATTTGCTAACAGTATTATTTTTTCTGCCAATTAAATAATTTGGAAGAAATTTACTGAGAGGAAGACTTAACTAGATGGAGCAAAACAACAGAGGTCATCTAGGGTTTAATATATAGAAGATGGAAGCAAGAGGAGAAGGAGCCATGAGAGTGGTAGAGATCAAAACAGGGCAGACCTAGGGCAAAAAATGGTGGTGGGGGGGGAAAGATGACACATGGTTAGAGCAAGCTTTTTTGATGCAGACGGTGCCCAGGAAAAAATAAAAGAAGAGAACTGTTGTCTTTAGAAAACCCAGTGATCCCCACAAAAGGACTGTGCTGACTCCCTCCTGGCTTCTTCCCAGCATTTCTTTTGCAAGAGCAAGAAGAAAGAAAATCTCACAAAAATGAAAGGGGATTCATTTCGAGCACTTGCCAACAAAGTTTAACTTTCATTGTATAAAACATCATCACAATGAAGGATAACCATGAGAGAAATTGTCTTTGTTCCCTCTCACAAAGTACTCCACAAGGAGCTGGAAGGAAGAAACATCGCGGGACAAAATGAGCAAATTCATGAGAAATATGGGAGCTAAAGAATAAAGTAGTCATAGAGAAGCTGGTTAAGCTACTTGAACAGAGCAGATATGAGCTCCTGAAGTGTCCACTATTGTGACCCCAAATAAATTTCAGTCATATGGAAACATTGATATGACATCCTTCGCTGGCAAGGTATTTTTTTAATAAGATCAATGCAAGCTGTTTTCCCTTTGTTGTTTTTAAACACTATTGTGAAATCACAGTCTGAAAGGAAGTTGTTCTGACATAAGCTGATAAGGTGCTGAAGAGTTCTGTAGCATGTTTTAGACATGATGAGGACAGGGTCATATCACAGATAAATTTTAGAGCTTCTTGTCATAATTTGTCATAGCCTAACAATACCCTAATGGAAGTGTCTTACAGAAAGCCCAAATATATACGAGGAACAGATGGCAGTTTCTGTTCTTAGTCTGTGTCCATTAAATAGATTTCACACATATCCCCAAGGCTTCTATCTGTTGTGCATAAAGGGAGCCATGAGCAGAACACTGCAGTGTTTGACCTCTGTATTGTGCCTTCTTGTATGTGAAATCCAGCTACTGCATGTTCTGAAATGAGTAATGATTAATGTCTAGAGATACTGTTGCTTTCTTTGACATAAAAGTGCCTTGGTGTTCCATGTAAAAAAAAATTCAGACAAGAGTAATTCAAACAAGAGATTGTGACATAAGATTTACTTGAACATAAGATTTTCTTGAACCTTAAGAAATTTTTTTCTGATGAAAATATAGGCATTATTCCATTTTAAAAGGGTGCAAATCAAAGCTCTGACAACAACCAAAGAATTGTATGAATCTAGAAATGCGGTGTATGATGCCTTTTTTATTGATTATGAATTTTGAAAGGTCAACTTCCATCAGATCATGGGGAAAGTGAGATGATGGCTGTGCCATTTTGGGTTAAATAATGTCTTTTTGACATTTCTTGTGGCCTTATCAAACATTCAATCTTTGCATTATGATGTTTAGTAAATGTACTTTGTGCTGAACTTTTTAGGTAAAGTATGAAAGTTGTGGTATGTTTCAGCTCTGATTACTGATTACACAGCACAGTGGGGCTTCAAGAACTGCCAACACAGGCTGGATTTAGATAGTAATGATCAAGTGTTCATCAGTTCCTGCAAAGTTTCACCTGAACTTAAGTGATTAGCTACAACACCTGAATGTTTCCTAAAATGGAACTCCAGTCTGTGTCTTGGAAATTCAGATGTATTCATCACTGCTGCAGCATTAGTTGCCGCTATAACAAGTAATTCTTCCCTTGTGGAATAAGGCACTGATTCTCATAGAAGAAGATGGGAAAGCTGGGACAATAAGGCATTGGGTTGGAAAAGTGTAGTGATTTTCCAGTCGAACCAGCCTTAACCAGTCTGTGGTTAATCTGTTGTTAATTTTAGGTAATAAGTTTTTTTATTCTTCATGAATTTATATACAGAATTGAAATTGAGAGCAACACAAGACCTCTTTTATATAGGTTTTAGCTTTATTATATTTTTTCACTTGTCTTTCTTAAATGTAGCTATGCTTGTTTCTGGTTTGATGGTTTGGCTGCTCAGCTTCATAATGTAATTTTCCTTAGCTGGTGTCAAAAAATTCTATCCAAGTCATAATGTAATATCTATAATTATTTCATGAAGTATTTCTATGTTCTGGCATACGAGGTCTTAATCTGTGTGATCTGTATGTATATAAATGGTTACAGAATTTAGAAAAAAGAGGATAAATTGTCCTGAGATTTGTATGTTCAGGGCCTGTGAAAAATCTTCTTTTACTGAATTGGTGAGAAATGCCACACTGAAGTCTAGAATACTAAACTCTACATCCTGTCTTTTCAGTAAATTAAAAGTCAATTCAGTAAACTAAAGATATCATTGATTCTCTGCATTCTTATGATGAGAATTCTAACAGAGATTTCAGTCTCAACTGTTGTTACTTATAAGTGATTACTAGCTCTCAGATTTATTTTCCTTGTATATGTAGACTTTAAGGACCAGGTAAGTTAATTTGTTTTTGAAATAATTTTAAAATATCTAATTTATTTAGGTATTCTCAAACAGGGATGCTAATGCTATGGTTCAGGCATAACATAAGAGAGCTAGAAACCTGAAGAAATACCACGCAGTATTTAATTCCAGAAGGGTTAGTTCTATACAATGGAAACAACAGTCTTATTTCAACATCCTTGTTTCAACATTTAGAGGGCAAAGGACAGTTGGTGAGGATTATTTTGGTATGCACCTGGATATGTAAAAGTGTAGGAAAAAGATCAGTATTGAGTGGACTGTTCTGGATAATTCACAAGAAATCCAAAGTCTGCAAAAACCATATGAAAAGTCCTAAGACTGCGTAAGGCTCTGTGTTCATTGTACTTTATTTATATATTTTTTTTGAACTGAGGCAAATATCAGTCATGTCAGTAAAATAAATGAAGATCTTTGGTGTTTGCTATTAATTCTTTTGCTCCTTTTTCATTTGATACTTTATATGACTGCTATCTTAGTTCCAGTATTAAAATTATCTTGACAGGCTAGATTGAATTTTCGACTAAGGTTCAGATTTGATTTGACACCAGGGAAATACTGTCTCCAGTAGCGTGAAGTGCCATTGTGGAACATCTGGTCAATTCTTTCCCTCTTTTGCATGTAGTTTTGCCTTTGGGAACTGAAAGCTTCATCTAACATACAACTGTGAAATCTTTATTTTATCACCTAAAATGTGTTTAATTAAAAATCATTCACAGGTTTAAACCTTGGATGACTGGTAAATTTGTATAGTGGATCATTCTTTTGAAACTTTTTTGCTTATGTTGTGTTATAGCACAGATACTGTTCTTCATCACAGTAGGACTTGATTATTGGTTCTTCTGAAGATGGTGTCAGAGGGAGGATATGATCCTTTTTGTACATAAGAATCCATGGGACAATCCAAAGAGAAGAGGTATTCTGAGAGTGCTTCTAGTTTTTGTTCTATAGACCTAGAGAATTGAGTCTAATCTTTAACTGGTAAAAAACAATATTGTTCCACTGACATAAGTGCTGACTGAAAATCTTATTTTCTATATTGTACCAACCAAGAACGTGGGACATAAAATCTGCCAAGATTAATGGATGTGCTGTGTGTGTCTGCATGCTGTATTTATTTTCTAGACACCGTGATGAGTGGAGCACAAAAACAATTACGTGGGCAACAACAAAGTGATCTTCAAGTTGATTACAAAAAATATGAAAAGACCTAAGTGGTGAGGAGTTAAAATATGTTTCAAAATATAGTTATCATACTTCAATTGCTTCTGTGGGCCAGTAAGAAAAAATGATAAGAAACTTAAGTGCAAGGACAAGGCAGCTGTAGAAGGGGAAAGGTACAAGTTCTAATTACAGGAATTAACGGGTGTGCTTAAGGCTGGCTTTCAGTGAATACTTGAAGTTGGCAGGACATTTTATTCCCGCTCTTGTGCCACAGCCACCTTCTGCAGCTGCATGTTTGAAAGGATCAAGCCACTCACTTTGCTGAAGAGGCCTGTTTCTTCTGAGTCCAGTCACAGATGGTATTCATAGAATTTTGGCCTCTGTTTAGGAGTTCTGTCAAAATGTTTGCAGTAGGTGCAGGACGGCTCTTAGCTAGCTCTAGCTGCATGTTACTGAGCAAAGCATCTGTGTCTCTTGCATTTGTGATGAAAAGTGCTGTGACCCTTTCTTATGTCAGGATGCCCTGGTGCCATGCTGGGCCATATGAGCGGTGTGAGTATGAGTCACTGACTGACTCCTGTGATGGAGAGCAGAAACCCAGGACCAGTGTGTTCTCTTTGGCTTAAGGCAGCAAAGCCTTTCATTTTCAACATCACTCTAGACTGCTCTACCACATACTTGGAAATGTTCAAATGAAGGTCTGTACCTTGCATATCTGCAGAAAAATATTTTGAATATCATAAACTTGAATTTATCTGCATTCACCACAGATCTAATTCAAAGAAAAATCTTGAGCCAAGCATTCATCATCCCAAGATTTTGTCTCTGGACATCAAGGTCTTCAAGACTAAAATTCAAAAAGCAAACAAGTAAAAGCCATCAAAGCCCTTTAATAGTACTTAGGCACTTGCACACATACAAACATGCACAAACACACATGCGCACACACACATGTGCCTCACCAGTTGAGACTGTCAGTGTTAGAGGACTTACAGAACTTGTGATATGTTCTCAGATGCTAATAGTCTGAGATGAGCACTGAGCTTGAGCTCACATCCTTTGTAATTCAATCTTAGCTGCTTTGAATTTCACTTTTAACTCTGCTGTTCTGTCTTGAATTCTCTATAGTGGGTCAAACATTTTATTTCAATCAAAATTCACATCATAAGTATGCAATAGGACATTTACTAACCTCTCATGCTGGAAGAATTAGATATAATTAATTACAAAGTAAATACTACATGCAATGCACAGTTTGATTTTTCTTTACTGATATCCAGTAAATTGCCATGCAATTATCCAAATACACTGGACACCTTTATGCTCCAGTTCTGATCTCAAAGCAGACTTCTTGCACTTGACCTTCCAAATCATTACCACTCTCTTTAAGTAAAATAACCAAATATAGTTTTGCTATACTTTCATTCTTTTTTTAGGATATTTTCTCTGTGTGTGGGAGCCCAGGACGTCCCTCTGACAGTCTCTGAGCCCAGGCCAGGGGAATTTAAAGCCCTGGCAGGGGGGTCAGAGACCCTGGCATGCAGCCAGAGATCCTTGTGGCTTTGAGTTTGATCCATGGAACAAATTACCATCACTGTATGAAGAAGTAAAAGTCACAAAAATGTAGAGTTAGAATTCTTACTATAGTGAGCTGGGGAGCAAGATGGAGAGAACTGGGGGTTGTCCTGTCCTCCTTCCTTCTTCTTCCTAGCCTCCATCTTTTGAGTGACAGTGGCACTTTGGCATTGGTG
>VWYI01019976.1:2809-38218 GCA_013399455.1 Anthoscopus minutus | reverse complement strand
CTGTAAACATCTCACGATCTTCTACAGTGGCCTCTCTTATTTGTTGAAGATGTCAGAACAAACATCACACTAGACAGCCAAGGATGAAATCTTTTACTACCACTGAATAATACAATTTTGTGGTTATATTGTTCTCATCTCCCAACAGGCAAATGTTACTATCTATTTAATGTTATGTTTTCATTAAAATGAAAATGTAACTTTGCAAGTATGGTAAAGCTATTCTGGGTGCAGCACCTTCTTTGCTCTATTTATATATTTTAAATGTATTTAATTTAAAATAACTTCATCTTTCCAAATATATTTAAGCTAAAAATAGAGAATTTGAGAATTTTCTGAAATTGGGCTGGCACCAGGGTTTAGTGTGATAACACCTTATCTCTGACAATTGGGTCAGAACACAGCTTAAATTATACAACTTTGATTGCTTTTTAGGCAGCTGTTTTGTTGATCTTGCTCTGGTGTCACACAGAAGTCTCAGGCACAAATTGGTATCCTAAGGAAGAGGGACTGAACCAACAAAAACCCCACAGCTTCTGCCTGCTCCACACCAGCTGTTTAAAATACACTGCAGGTTGCATAATCTGTTGCAGTTCAGCTCTGCTGTGTGTGTGCCCCAGCGCAACTTCTAAGTGGGTTAATGGGGGCAGGCTCCTTCAGAACAGTACCTTGTCTGACAGACTTGCATGAGAAATAGGAGCTCTGTCTAATCAACTCTCTGTCTAGTTTTAGGCAATGCTACTACTCTCTGACTTTCATGAGCATCCCTGATAATTTATTAATTAAAAAGTGGAAAACATACAATTTGTGAAATTTAGAAAAAAGAAGTATATTAAAATATTGCTCCAGGCATGCTTTGCTGCATGTAAATCTGATTTGTTGACATCCTGTATAAGATACCAAACCAATGCACTGCAGCCCAATACTTAACTATCTTCCAGCATAATTAATTTCCAGTGATGTGTGCACATCCCAACAAGAAGCAGAAAAGGGTCAGAAGGAATGAGCTTGTCTGAGTGTATTCAGAGAGGATACATGAAAAACCATAAGCAGTAACCTTATGTTTTGCTTCTACCAATATTCATCAAGATTAGTAAGTTTAGCAGAGATTAATTAACAGCTAGGGAAAATGTAACCTGGGGTGAGGGGAAGGCAAACTGATTAACAGAAACTTTTGTTTCTTAATTATGATTTTTATTATTCTCTTTTAGATCCTTCTCACCTACTGATGGGCAAACTACATGTAGTTTAGCATTCACATTTTGTTCAAATAAGTTTCAGGCATGCAGAAGCTTATTCCAAAACTGCCCTAACATTCCTACTTGGGCAAGACTGCAAACTTTATAAAAGAAAATTTCATCTCCTGAATTTTTTGTGTGGCTAGACGATTTAATTACAGCTTTTTTCACCTCTTTTCAGGAGTCTTCTTCCATCTGAGTTAAAGAGCAAAGATGAAAAATGATGGAAATAGACAAAAAGTCATTTGAAATGTAAAAATGAGGGTGTTTCAATGGAAATTGGGGTATGTACTCACTAAAGATTTAAGGTGACTTAGCTGATTTACACTCCTTGAGGCTGTTATTCAGAGCTGACCTTCTGGCTGCCTTCACCCCTGGGTGTGCAGCAGCACATGGAGAAATGTAGCCACGTGCATGGAGATGGCAGGCATTCAGCTTTGCACTTACTAGCCATGGTTGAGAGAAGAAGCCAGGCAGAGTGGCTTGCCTGTGGTGAATAAATGGAGAGGGTGATAATGCTCTTCCACAACAGGACCAAGGTCTGAACCAGCACTAGGTCACCGCTGCTTTGTTTTAGGAACCATTAATTTGCTGGAGCATCCCCAGGTGACACTGGACAATGTAGTGACAGCACCATAAGCAAGAGTGGCAGTGGCTGCTCCTCTTCCTGGTAGCACAGTTCCAGTGAAATATTTGGAAAAGGATCTGTAAGGAAGGCATCCTCTCTCCCTTCTTCCTCAAGTTGTATTAGGAGAGGTTTAGATCAGATATTAGAAATAATTTCTTCATGGAAATTGTTGTCAAACACTGGAACAGGCTTCTCAGGGAAGTACTGGAGTCACCATGCCTGGAGTTATTTACAAGATCAGCAGCTGAGCTGCTTAGGGACATGGTTTAGTGGTGGGTAAACAGTTGGACTTGAGGTTCAGACCTCAAGGCTTTTCCAGCCTAAATGATTTTGATGATTCCATGGTTCCATTCTGCTTAGTTTTGTATCTTGTAGCTTTGATGCTACATCCTGCCTATACATATGTGCACTTCAACAATGAAGTATTCCCAGTTATGTGGGAAAAAAAGGGACACATTTGCAACTTTATCTCTCTCTCCCCTTTACCATGACTGTTGCACAAAACAAAATATCTTTCAAAAAACTAACAGATTTCTGTCCCAGTCCTTCCAGGTATGATGCACTCTGCCCTCACTCCTGCAAAATACAAACTTTTCTGTGGAGGAGTGTCATGACGCATTTTATTACCTTTTCTAAAATCAATCCCAGCTGCCTTCTCTAAGTACATCCGCATGACAATAGAGAACAAAAAGAGCTTGCAGCTGAGGCTGATTCACACTCAGCAGGTTTGAATAACTAATAGCTACGTGAAAAACAACAACAACAACAACAAAACAGTCATAATAAAAAAAAAAGATGAGCTCAGGTTGTTCCTAGCCTGGTTTTGGAAAGGCAAAACCCTAAATTCAATGTGTAAGTGTGGAGGATTGGTATTTGCTCATTTCAAGAAGTAAAGAGGTGTGGTACTGTGTCTGTGACAGCAGTATCTCTGGTCACATCTGGTTAATTCAGGCAACTTGCATCTACTTTCCTCTTATACTCTGAAATCTGAAAATCATTTCTGATTAGAAAAGAGTCTGATACTCTGGCTGTTGGTTTGTTTTTATTAGATTTTTTTAAAGGGGAAATAGTTCAAACTTTCTAAAAAGTCCATTTATTTGCTTGTTTGTCAGTTTAAATTTAGAATTATATTTTTTAGAGGAAAAAAGGTACCTTTAATACTCAATAGCTTATCTAACGAAGGTAACCAAATAAGATTTCCGTCCAAGTAACCAAACTTCTGTCTGGGAGCTGGAGCTTCCTAGGAGAGCAATGGAAGCTGTCTTTGCTGTATCAACTTAATTAAATGTCGGCAATGCTTTCACATAAGCAGGACCAGGATGGCAGCAGAGGCAGGCAGAGAATTCTGGATTAAAAACAGTTTCCACAGTTAATTAATGGGATCTGCCAAAAGCACTGAGCACTTAGCCTCTTGTCGCCGTAGAGCTATAGCTTCTGTGAATGAAGGACTAAGCAAAATAAGGGACTAACCAAACCAGTATTTAAAACATGTGAAAAGTGCATTAATTATATTTAAGAAAACCCTACCACAGTTCAGAACCCTGCCTGATGCCATTGTAGGACTCTGAATGATCAAGGTCTCAGCTATTAACTTACCTCTGCTGGGATGCTTTTTACCAGGAAGACATGTTTTTAGGATGACTTGTATATTCTCCCGTGAGCCTCCTGTTGGGGATGGAAGGGAGAGACTCCCTATTAGAATTGCTAGAACTTTCCTTTTTTTGCATGTATCTCTCAGCCTAGAGGAAGAAGAAGCAGTTCAAACAAACTCGTCTCTGACTACTTTATTTCAGCACGTTTGTGACTAAGATAAGATCATTATCTAACACCTTGGAGTGAAGCTGAAGCTATAGAGTTGTTTTTAATAAGAAAAATAGTTATAATTTAATGTAATCTATGTTTGGGAAATAGCTGAGCCATAAGGCAGAAAGGACACTTTTAATCAAATTATTCAACAGGTCAAATAAAATGGCCATTTAAAATTGCGCTGCTTAGGGAGTGGCACTGTTATAGAAGGAACTTTAGAGTACTGAGATGTGCATATTTTGAGATGAGAATAATTAGACATCTTGCTTAGGGTAGCTATGCATTTTCTGTCAAGCAAAATTTTTAAATCAACATTGAATATTTTTTCTTGAGGGCAGGTTGTAGGTCAAACAATTATGCCCTTGGTGCCAGGAGTCTCTAGTAAGAATGGTGAAAAAATGATGCAGTGTCTTTGGTTTTTGCCTTAAAATTCCTAAATAGATCAGGACCCAATGACAACTAAAGGTGAAAACTACAGCTAAGTGTCCTTACAGGTACAATTCAGACCTTTTTGTAATCTAAAACCAGAAAATATAATCCTATCTGCGTACTGAATGTAACCTTGACTGTATGGATCTCATCATTTTGTTAGTAAAGCAATGCTGTTTTTCACCTTGCAAAACACTCTCTTCTTGTCAGGAAGTGGAGAGCAACACAAAATGGATAATTCAGCAGAGTAGGCTAAATTCCAGAAAGCTCATGATAGGTGTCAATGTCTGCATTATTTTCTTTTGGCTCTCCATATGATCTTGTGAGTCTCTCTTCATGAGAAGTTTTGTGGCAGCCTTGACTGTGACTCATGAAAACCCTATCAATGACCTAGTACATGATATGCAGAAAAAAAGAGAATGAGAATTTGGACAAAAGTATCATCTTCCATGTTCATGTCCTCTAGATGTTGAGACTCTTATATTTTGACTTCATGGTGTATTTGTGATTAGGTGTGTCGCAGAAGTGAAGGGAGATTGCAGCAAACCCTAAACACACCAAACCCAGCGTGATGATTTTTAAATGGTTGCTTTTCCTCTCATTTTCTTTTTCTGCAGGATTTTTTCGCCTCTCAGGAGGTAAAAACATGGCCCTTGAACATGAAAAAAATTAATGTATTCTTAGTTTTAGCGGACATTTATTTGTTTTGGGTTAGTACCCTACTTTGTATGTGCCACAGTTGCAAAATCTCATGCTCAGACCTGGTGGTGAAGCACTAAAGTTCCATATTTTGAGTCTTTTATTTGGGATTTCCCTTCTAGGACTGAAGGGCTGCAAGTACTTAGTGCCCCCTGCTGTATTCTGGTCTCATACATTGATTTTCTTTACTTTGCGACCTTAGGGTCTGCTTTGACCTTTTGTCCTTTCATATGGGAACTTCTCTGCAGAAAGGGTTGTGAAGGGAATGAATGTGATTAGAAGGCAAGGCCAGTCACCCATTTTCTGGTTAAAGCTTCCTTTTTGGTGGCTTGCAGCAATATCTGGACTCTATTGGCTTGAACACATGAAAATTGGAAGTGATGGTGAATATCCAGGGGCAGACACCTGGATTACTGGTTTTCAATTGTTCCTCTGAAATGATTGTGAGTCAGAGGTACTCATTTGACTTTTACAGCCATGAAAGAGAACATTATCTGGCACCTCTCATTTCAGTTAGCAGTGATCTAAAATACTGTAGGTGAGGTCCATTTGATGCTTGGTATAGGTTTTTTGCTTGCTTGTATAGATTAGAGAGCAGCAGTATGGAACACCAATTTAAAAAAGAAGCATGCATGAATATATAAGTAAATGCTACACTGTGCCAAGCCACACCCACCCCTCAGACACTGTCAAATAGTTTGGAGAGGACTGTTGGTTTTTGGGTTTTCTTGAGAAACAATGCATTTGTCTTTCCACATAAATCACCTGCAGAAAAGTTAAGAAAAAAGAAGAAAAGAAAAAAAACGCTTCTTGAACAAAGCAGCATAAGCCCTATATTAGGCATCAGGCTGGCTAATTGCTGCTGAGGTATTTCCCTGCGATATATACATATATTGAGCCACCACCAGAAATATGAGGACTTAATAAGTAATGAGAAGGGAATTTATACAAAAAACAGACATAACAAGACAAAGTTAATTCATCACAACTTTCACATAAGCCTTTGTTGGGCAGTTGGCCAGGCCCATCACATTATCTGTTTGACTCAGTGAGTCACTCCAGCTAATAGAATTTTGCCCCGTGTTTGTTGTTGCCATGGCAATGCAATATTATCAGGCATGTCATGTTCACAGATCAGTAGCAGCGGCGCTGCTGCAGACACACAACAGCTTTCAGCCTTTGACCATAAACAGGAATTCACTCCACAGTCAGTCTGTCAAAAAGGAAGTCGTCTGTGGTGAAGAAGCACTAGTGCCAGTACTACTAGCCTTTTCCTTTTTCCTTTGTGAGCGCGTTGCCATTATCATTAAAATAACCTTGAGTCGTCATGAATTCATTCATTCACAAACATTGTCAAAGAAGGTGCAATAGTTCAAGAGAATCCAGAGGGTCAAAGAGAGGACTAGTTTTAAATCTGTGCCTATTGAACCTGGAAATGACATAGTCTGTTAGATATAATCTTATTCTTACCATAGCAAATCAAGCTGTGTTGACTGGCACCAATGTCCAAGTCAATTCAGCACCATGAAAGGTTACTAGGAGTAAAGAGGTCATATCCTTTGTGGTATTGCTTTTGAGAAATAAACTTAGGCATGTGTGGGAATATTTTACAAAGAATAGCTTTTTCAGCAAAAGTGAAAAACAAATCCTGTCAGGAATCTATAGAGACTGCAGGTATTTTCTGACATAGACATATTTAGTGTTTAAACCAAATATATAATTGCAAAGGTTTTTCAGTATTTTAAATGTTTAATTGAGTCATAAATATTCCACCAGATATTTTAATTGCTTTCCAAAAAAAGGGAAAAAAAGGTTTAATATCTTTTTGAAATTGCATTTTAAGCTGAGAATGTACTCTGTCTTGGGGTTTATAAGGATTTTCGTTTTCTTTCCAACACACATATCAAATAATAACACAGAATACATGGGAAAGTGTACATAGATGCACTGAATTTGATTTGTTTGATCGATTATGTGAGACTTATCCCCCAATGTAACTTTGATATCAGCTGAGTTGTTCTGAGAGATTTACTCTGCTTTGAAAGGAGAATTAAGATTCTTGGATTTAAAGTACAGGAGAGAATTTTTGAAAGGACATACTGTTTTTTAATGTCTCTGTTGAATGGAAAGACCTGTTTAAACATTTGTTGCCACATATGTCCCAAAATGTTGTTGACAAGCTATACTGGCATTGAGAGACCCTACACAAAGTTTAGGAATGCATTTGAAAATTATTATGAACAATAAGGGGATGATTATGCTTTTCCTTCTGTGGCTTTAGAGTGGTAAAACTCTACATGTGATTTTAAAGCAGTTGCTGCTGAAATGCTAGGGGAAGTTGC
This sequence comes from Anthoscopus minutus, assembly GCA_013399455.1. Classification (NCBI taxonomy): domain Eukaryota; kingdom Metazoa; phylum Chordata; class Aves; order Passeriformes; family Paridae; genus Anthoscopus; species Anthoscopus minutus. The sequence continues at coordinate 31,076 of VWYI01019976.1, read as the reverse complement.
TCCATTCTGGTAAGTGCTGTTCCATTTTGCTGCAGCACTGATTCTTCTGTTATGCAGCTGAGTCCACCAAAGTGCTCACATTTACTCTGGAGTAAACAAAAACAGCTTGGTGCCTAATATTTAAAATTGAACTTTAGGACCAATCTTAGGCTATGCTTGATGAATACAGAGCAGAAGTCCTGAGAAACCCACAAGCCCTTTCCTGCTGAACAGAATGTTTCCTCTCAGTGGAATGGATTTACACTTGCTATGCACTGGCATGAATCTCCCTGTGCTCGCACCATGGCACAGATCCTGCAGCCTGGATTTTCTTAAAGTCATAAAATAGGCTCTCTCTCCCACATTTTCCAGAGAAACACTAAAATCTATTTTCTGTGTGGTGTCTGACCAAGAGAAGTACCAGTACTGGAGCTCAGTAATGGCCATGTGATTAAATTAACCCTCCTCTTGAGCTTGAGACTTGAAGCAGTTTCTGAAGAGCAGGAAGAAGTTATGGTAGAATTAAATATTTGCTTTCAACTCCTGACATGAATGGGCAGGCACAGGTTGATGAAGTCCCAAAGAATTTTAATAAAGTCAGCTTTTAATCTAATTCCTTTTGCTTTAATATAATTACTCTTGTTTTACTGCAGAGAAGTAAAGATCAGAATGAAATGCAAGGAGGAGACGATCTCTCCTAGTTTTGGGGAGGAATGAACAGGAACACTTTGGAAATCATGAAGTGGGGCATGACCAGTGAACAGATCTCTGTGCATGTGCATAGGTGTCTTCCAGTCAGCCTGAAGCATACCCATATAAGAGAGAAGTAAAGAAAGGGAGAAGAAAGATACATCTATATCTCTATTCTGTGTGGTCATAAAAATAACATCAGACTTATTTTAGTTAAAGCTGTCCCAGTGAAATTGCTGCAGCTCCTCTGCATGACCATTCTTTGATCAAGTCCAGAATAACAATTGTCAGTCTGGCTTGAAAGGGCTCTGAACGTCCCATGCAGACTCTGCACTAAGTACAATAGAGTGTTAAACAGTGAAATGTCATCCAATTCAATAGCATAATTAAACAGGTGCAGTTTTAGTGTGTTGAGAAGGAACAAAATACACAGAATCTGCTCTAGTAGAAATTGTGGAATAAACTAGTTGTGATTTGGATCATTACATCTTAGAGTAATGGCTGTTCTGTTTACCCCAAGGGTCAGCAGATTTCTGCCATTCAGTGGCAATCTGCAAATGCATTACAGCTAATCATTCCAAACTGGCAAAGGAAAATAAGTCATTGACATTTTAAAAATGTGTTTTTAACACATAACTTTTTTAAAGACTGTGTGATCTATGTATGAATAAAAAATTCCTGTTTGCTAGATTTCTTCTATTGCAATGAAATACACATTTTCCTGGAACTTGGCTCTACTGTAAACACCTTCAATTTTATTTCTTGCATCTGCATGTCACTTCATATTGTTAATCCCATATTTTCAAAGAAAACTTTTTTTTTACATTTTCTCTTCCTTTGACTCCAACACAAAGAGGTCTTTCTGAAAAAGTAAGTTTAGAAGTTCCACAAAGGAGGTGCATCCATTTAATGAAGGAAATTCTTGTTACACTTTGTGAATAAAGACTTGGTGAAAAAATATGTGATATCCTATGGGTGTTAGAATTTGCAATTATATCTTCCAGATAGTGTGATGTATATTAAACATAATCACAACTATGTGCCTTTATTGCTAGGCAGATCTGGTAGAAGCTTTTAAGTTCATGCAGGCACTGAAAAATATCAGTCCAAAGTCATCTGCAATGGTTCATAATTTTGTCAGGTTTATGACAAAAGATGTTGACTCCAAGGAAGAAAAACTATTCATCAGGCACTGAGAAGTTTTCATGTAGATCTTATACATTTAAGTTTGGTTGCATCAAATGAACTTTTCCAAATACCTTGGGGTAACAAAAGAAAAATGAGCTGAAAATGTGTCTTTAGAGAAAACAATAATTTGGGGTTTGCAGATAATCTCAATATATTAATTTGTATAATTTCTTGAAAAATTTGAATATAAAGAGCCTTCTAGAAATGAAAAAGAAAAAAATATTTGTTTAAAAGCTTTTCCATGAGATTTGATGCTTTATGCATTTGAATTCTGAGAGTAAGGTCATTTCTTAATAAGAAACTCAAATTTATGAAGGTAAAGAAAGGAAGGTAAAGACACTTCCAAGAAATGTAGAAAAATTCAGATCCAATTATCTTAAAAGACAAAACAATGTCTAATTAGCCAGTACCTCGATAAGTACAGTTAGTCTTAGTAAAATAATGATACACTTATCTGATTAACTGTTACTTGGAAACATTTTCCCTATATATCTTTTGTCAGAGGTCATTAGGAAAGCATCCTGAAAGGTGTAAGTGGTGGAACCTTAGGTTAAACTCCTACTTCATAAGTCTGATTATGCTGAGATATTCATAAATTTAGCATACGGTGTGACAGAAAATTATATATTTGTGATCTGGGCTTCAAGGATCTTGACTGAAGTCAAAATGGTTTTTATACCAAGTGGAATCACTGTCTTGTTGAAACCATGGCAAAGTTCCCATTAGCTGTAGTATCCCACCAGTTTCAACCACGCATTTTAACCTTGAGAACTATGGAAATGCCTTCTCCACCTCTAATCATGCACATGGAGTTCCTTGTTTTTCTAGACATGGTGTTCTTATGTTGAGAATAAACGCTGCAAACCACCAAGAAATGACAGCGGCAAATTGTAGGAGAATAAAAGCATGGAAAATGATTGGAAGCAAAGGATTCGAAAGAGAACACAGGATCCAAAATCTTTCACAAAAAGATGCATCTGAAAAGAATTAAGAAATTTCAAAGGAGAGGTGTCACAAAAACAGTAGAGAAGACTGAACCCTGGAAGAAGGAAAGGTACTCTCAACTACCCTTGAAAGCAGACAGGGATGGATGGGTAGGAGGTAGCTGAGCATTCAGTTCTCATGCTGTGTATAAGCTGAGCATATAAAAATTCTACCACTTTAGCAGGTAAAGCTATTGCACAGTGATAGTAAAGTTTATGTTCAACTATTCTGAGTAGCTTTTTAACATTCACAGTGTCACATCTAAACAAATCATCGCACTTTTAATGAAAATCACTGTGGTGTCGATCTATGCTTTGTTTCAAATGTTCTTGTTAGTTCCTCAATCAATGTACAAGGAAACATTTTCAAGTGCATTAAAATGATGCTGTTTACCACTGTTATGATAATTAAGGCTCTGCAATTCCTAACAAATATTTATCCAGTTTATCTAAATTGGTCGTCACTGTGACATTTCTAAAAATGTTTGTAGCACTTTTATTGATAGGGCCCCATATTGTACACCATCTCCTTCAGATTTGCCTTTAAGCCTAAACTGGGGCCCAGCTATTGGTCAAGTTGAACTATGTTTTTTTTTACAGTTACATGTATATGTTGTCATTGAACAGTTTAACCTCATTTATATCAGAATTTCACAATAAGACACAGTTGATTCTATAGAAATAACGAAGTGCAAGGTTCACAGGACATGTAGTACTCAATTTTGACAGCAGCACAGAAGAGTTCATACTGATCAACCAAATAATTAGCCCTTTCACTTTATTTGCGCTGAATTGAAAATAAGAGAGATACTCAGTACCAGCCATGAGGCACTAGAAGTGGAAGGAAATAGACTTACAGACAACCTCTCCATAAATCAAAGCATCTTCATCTCCACAAAGAACTTCTGTCTTAACTCACACATTTTGCACTTAATTTATCTGCTCTTGAGGAATATGTTGGGGAAAAGAGTGAGATCTGAGGTCTAACAGAATGATCAATTTTTAACAGATTAATTTTTTTCCTCAATTGCTTTGTTTTGTAGTATCTTTCATTGCAATGTCTGTAGAAAACAGTCTATTAGGAAAAGAAACAAAATTGTATTTACAATGTCATCAAGTATTATAGCAGTTAAGTCAACACAATTATGGTTATAACATGGTGAACTGCCAGAGAAAAGCAGTCTACTTATTTACTACTAAATTTGTTGATTCAGTAAATGCTGAAGCTGTTCATTAATTGTTCAGCATAATATTTGTTGTGTACTCTGGAATATGTCTGAGAGAAGAGAAGAGAAAGTCAGGAAAAGAAATAACAAAGCTAAATATAACTGCTTCTCCAAAACATTTTTATCCTGAATAGTATTTTCACTGGAAACCAGATACGTGCGAAAGTTGTGGTTTTTACATGATTTGCCTACACAGGAATTTTCTTCATAATTTTATCTGAGGTCAAATGTTCTTCTATATATTTTATTATTAGTTTTATACCTTACCTTTCAAAACCTCTATGGTTTATCTATCAATAATAAATCAAATTTTCCCAACCTTTCTTCTATAATCATCTCACTTGAAAAGATTCACCAATCTTTTCCAAAGTCCTTTTCATTCTCCTAAACAAACAGATTATGGTTTGGATTAAAGAAATCCATAGGCAGTAGATGTTCTGTCCTTGACTGTGATTTCATGTGGGCTGTTCCATGACTATGACCTGTCCTGAGCTGAGTCAGTGTAAGAGACAGTTCAAAATTTCCCTCGTCTGCCTCACAACCATCACAAGGACAGAAGCTGAGACCTGAAAACCCCAAATGAGGTTTCGGCCTGGTGGGAGTGGATGCTTGCCCAAGGACAGCCTGTACTGTACTCGTGCCCATATCTCACAGTGGTGTCAGGCTGGCACACAGGCTGGGGATGTACCAAACATGGATCTCACAGTGGTGCCAGGCTGGCACACAGGCTGGGGATGTACCAAACATGGATCTCACAGTGGTGCCAGGCTGGCACAGAGCAGTGTGCCGTGTCCAGGGGATGTACCAAACATGGAGCAATGGATCTCATCCCATTGCCTCCCCCTCCTCTTAGCCTGATGCCACTCGCTCTGGAGAAAGACTATAAAACCTTAACTTTCTGAAACCACTTCAGTTCACCTCCACGGAAGGAAGACAGATCTGTTGGCTGGACCACAAGGACTTTGTCTCGCCATTGGTAGCTATATTCCCTACTTTCTCTCCCCCCACCTCTCTCTCTCTCTCTCTCTCTTTTCCATTTTATTTTCTTTACATCTGTCTCCCCCCTTTTCTGTCGCATAATTGTTAGCACTCAATAAAAGTGCACTGCTGTGATTAAACTGAAAGTCCCATTTGCTGTGTGTCCTTTTGCACTCTGAGATCGGGAAAACGAACCATCATGACCCCCACTCATACGAGCAGATCTTGACAGTCAGCACTCCCCTGCCTCATGCACTTTACCATTGTATGTCTAGACCATTTTCCAGACCCTCATTTTAGCCCAAGGTTGGTAGCAGGGCTGCAGTCTGAGGTGGGTGAGCATACTGCCGCAGTGCTTCACCTATACCTCTTGGTACTCAGAGGTGGCAGCTTATCATGCTCTGTTTGATCTGAGTCACTGTTTTCAGGCAAAAGCAGTACCCTCAGGTAAAGCCTAAATCCCCTCAGGTAAGTCTAGGCTGATACTCTGGCCAAGAAATCAGAGACCATGCATTCCTTTCTTAATCCTACAAGTTGGATGGTCCCCTTACCAAAGGGGCATTTAGAACAATACTTACACACAAAGGTGATTTTGTCTTTTTTGAAACATTCATAAATTCTCTGAACTTTCTCTATTTTGTAAAGTATCCCTGAGTGTAGTTTACTGTACATTGATTTTAATAAGCATTCTCTACAGACCAATATGTATAATGTTGGAAATGGTATAATATAATTTTCCTCCACTGAAATGCTACAGAAAATTGCGCATTTTATACTGACATGTACCACATCAATAATACAGTTTTTATATCTTATTTGTAGCTATTGATCTCAACAACATAATGAAAAATTGATTGCAATGAAGTGTACTACTTCTTAAGTGTAAATTTCAATGTCAAATTATTTTTATCTATGCTTCCCAATTATAGATGAAGCTTATACATTTATATATGTTTGCTTTTACAAAACTCTGGATCAGTAAATTAGATATGACAAGAATCTACTAGGTCAATAGAAACCTGGTTGCTCTCACTAAAATATGATTCCAAAATTAAATACACTAGTTCCCTTTCTTCATTATAGAAAGAATTAAAGTTTCTGTGTGTGATATCAACTTCCCAGGCAATTCAAAAATTTGAAATGGAGTCCTAAATCTTATGGGGATATGGGCACACAAAGTATTTTATTGTATGGGAAAACACTGAAATTCATGCTCTCACTCTGGAACCCACATGGCAAAGTGAAAAAGAAACAGCATATTCTTTTGTTATCTCTTGAGACCTTATTATTTTGAAGAAAATGTTTGTGTTTGGGAAAACCTTACATTATTAGAACTGACAAAAAATGTGAATGACTTCCATCCTGGGCAAAGGGAAGGCATTGGATTCTATTTTCTGCACTATAAAGACAGTGTAACTCTATTTCTGCACCTCCTTCCTGCCCCTTTGGGAAGATCAGACTGGGAAATTCAGACTATTTTTTCTACTGGGTCAAAACCAGAGGTCACCTTCAGAGATAGATCCCTTACTCATTCTGCTTTTTGAGGACTGGGGCACTTAGTGCACAATTACTTCTTATAGATCTGCTTAGAGAAATAGCAAAACCATTGCTGAATTAATTAAAAACACTGCATATTTCATAATCAACCAAAGAGTTAGCTGTCCATCTAAGCCAATCTGTCTGGTTTCTTCCTCTCAGTGAATAGGCATGGTAACTTCTGAGATAGTAAAACTCATCTCTTCCTAAGGTGATGAGATTGGATCACCTTTCAAAGTGTCTGTCTCTTTGCATCGATGACATGGGTCATGTGATTGATTACTGATCAGACTATAGGCTGAGGTGATTACTCCAGACTATAGGCCTTTAGGGCCTGTGGTTGGAGAGGATGGATCTAAACATAAGTGCCATATAGTGGTAAATAAATGTTGACTTGCAATGATGCCATAGCATTTTTCAACAACTATGACATAATTAATAAGTTCAGTTCTCTTACTGTTATGAAGGCAGATACTGGAAATGTTTGTAGGACTTCAGGTGCAAAATGGAAATGTGTGGTTTTGAGTGTTTCTTTGGATATCACTAAATAGTGTCCCAATTTTTCAGTTTCTCGGTACAGAAGGAGAAATGTCTTCTCAAGATGGCTGCAGATGTAATGCTGAGTGAGGAGTGAAAAGGGCAGATAATTTACAGCAGTCTTCCTATTTTAGCACTGCCAATAAAAGGAACATGCCCAATACCTGGAGATCATCTCAGTCATAATCTATTGTTCAGGGTCTTTGCTTTATGTCCCTACAAAACAGCATCCTCTTTCTTCTTCCATATCTGTTTCTCTTAGAGGAGGCTTGCCTTCCTCAAAAAAAGGGAGCTGGTTACCTTTGTTGTGACCAGTTGCTGAAAAGGGCAGAGTAATAAGCCATTTCACATGCTGTGGTACCAAGAAAACCCATTTTCTCATATATTTGTGCTTTGTACTTCTCCAACAATATACTTGACAGTTGGGACACCAACAGTACTGCTCTCCCATAAAGAATGTTTCATTTTCATAAAGGTTGAGTTTATACTGAAGTCTGTTTTATAGTGGCAGTATTTATAAGGTCTCCTCCTGGTCAGCTGCCTATGTTCATGACATTTGTTGACATTTGATCCTATCCATCTTTCAGATTTGGTTTCTAGCTGTCATGGTTTCAAAACTGATTGGAAATCAAGTTGAAAGAATGACGAGCATGGTGGGTGTTTTTTGCGGGATGGGCCTGCATAAATATCTGGCCTGAGATGATAAAAGCTATTTTCTCCCTTCACTGCAGAAGCCAAATTTTGTTACAATCTGACACTGAAGAAGTGACCACGCCCTCCCATGCTAGACAGGTATTCACTTTGACCTTGTCCTCAGGCAGGCAGTTAGTCTACAACTGTAGGAGATGCTGACAAAGAAAATATCCAGCGCTATTTCAATAAAGGCTGGCTTTTATTGTTTCCATGAATTTGCTTGAGAATAGAGTTTTACAGCTTTGCAAATTTACTTCAAGACATACTGAAGAAAAGGTCCTGAGAATTTGCGTATTTCATGGCTGATTTTTAAATATAGCCCACATAAGAACTTAAAAGATATGCACATCTTTAAAGAGGAAATGATACTCTTACCAATTAGATAATTATTGTTATTATAGTTACAGATTAGCAATCAATGAAGGCTTCAGTGTCAGCTGGACTACATGAAGGATGCAGCATACCCATGTAGAAAGAGAACTGTTTCATACTACTTACAGTCCTGTTCTTCATTTAGTTCCAGGATCTGAATATTCTTTGTGCACCTAAAAATCTTCCCAAGAAGTTAGTCTGAGCTGTATCACCACCCACAAATACATCAGCCAAGAGGGAAAACTCAAAATAAATCACAATAATCATATAGTGAAAGCTAAGATAATTTTCACATGACTCTTTGAAACCTAAGTGTGTCATACTGAGACCAGGGTGAACAGTATTTTCATCACCCTAATTATCTAACTGATGTTTCAAAGCAAAGACCATGTCGACACAGCTGTACAAGGGATGAGCACACATGAGTAGTTGAAAGAAGTATAAATATTAAAACTAAATAAACTGAGGTAGAAACTGGAAAGCTCCAGAAAGAGCCCGAGGAGAAGCTACTACACTTAACTGGGAAGATGCCTTTTGCTCTGTTGACAGAAGGAGGTCTAGAAATTATCTAAAGCAAAATAAAAGCAAACCATCAAACAGTGAAATAACTGTTGAGATAACAGATATGATAAAATCATGATTGTAAGAAGGTAATTATTTAAATGGATGTTTCCCAATACAGGAAGTTTAAAAACAGCTTTAGTTTTATTTATTATTTATTATTTAATGCAATCTATTTGCAGACTGAATCTTTCAAGGGAGCTGGCATTGGTGTCCTGCATTTCTTGACCAACTGAGATGAACCATAGCCCAGTCACAAGGAAATGCAGCATTCAGATCCTCTGAGAAGACTCTTGCCCATGTGAGAGAAAAAGAAATAAGGAAAAATATCCAAACCCTGATAAATTCACAGTAAACACTGTCAAAGATAAAAGACCTGCTAATTTATGCTTCCAAGAGAAGCATAAATTCCATTCCCATTCCCATTTCAACACCATTTTAACTTCCTTAGTATTTTTCTAAGATAATAGTAATGATAGTATATTAAGTGTTTCCTCAAAAGCTAGTGACATAAAATGACCTACCAGAAAGGGTGTAAAAGGTGTTGTCTTACACATCATTAGATTACTTAAAGTTTGAGTTCATTTCTCAATGAACATAGGAAAAATATGCAGAAAATACGCAGACGTTTCTGCATATTCTGTTGCCAAAGAATTTGGTTGCCAATGTGACCCTAATGATTTCAACTCTGACTATTTCATCCACAGAAAAATATATTTGGTATACCCTTTCAGACACGAAAGAATTCAATTCCCTGTTCCCAGATCCTCAACACCAAAAAAAAAAACCCAAAACAAATCTAATTCCTACTAGAAAAAAATCAAAGCTTTTTTGGTGTTTTTATTCTACAGATAACTGGGAATGGTACTTAGGAGTCTAAAGACATTTTTTTAGCCTTCAAGAAACAACTGGGACAAGTTCAGCAAAGGGGTTTTGGAGTCTCCTTCCCTAGAAATATTCAAAAGCTGTCTGGACACAAGCCTATGCTCTAGGGGACCCTGCTTGAGCAGAGAGGTAGTAGATGATCTCCAGTAGTCCCTCCTTAACTTACCCGTTCTGTGATTCTGTGTGGTTCTGTGTAATCAGAGTATTATCAGTGCCTGATGGAGCAAGAAAGTGAAGGAATAACTGCTTTGTTAACTGTGATTTGATTCCAGCTTTTGAACTGGACATTTCAAATAGTTGCTTTTTCATCCTTTCCATGAATCCTTTTCTGTCCCTAAGGAGCGTATTTACAACAATAAATTAAAAAAATCAGTTAGAGGGAGTGCACCAGATAGCAGTGGCCAGTGACAACTAGACCAACATTTTGCACAATTAGGCAGACTGTACATTGCCTGTAGAGTGGTTTATTGCACCATTTTACACAGATAACCACAGGGCCTGGCTGAAATGATTTGGATGTAGCCATGCTTCCTTCTGCTTTTGTAACAGAAGCAGTTAATCCATCCATGAACTGATATGGCTCAAGCCAAGGCTGTGGCATAGGAAGACAGAAAATTATGTTGTGCTGACTGAAGGATCTGAATGATTCTTCACTCAGCTAGGGTAACCTGTAGTTACAGCAGAGTTAGTCTACACCAAATGTCAGCAACCTGCATGTCCAAGGGATGGAAAGTTTAAAAATTATCCTACTGGTCACAAATAGCTTCTCAATAGATATTAGACACCTCATTATACCTATGTTTTTAGAAGCTGCATGCAGGCTTTAATAAAAGGTGTTAATAGCCTTGATTTGAGATATTCATGACATTTCTTTGTTGCAAAATGGAAGTAAAATGTTTTCATTGGCCTTTCCTTTAACATTCACTGATTTGTTCTATACTCCAGTAATAGAGTTCGACTATGTTCTCTGCTGTTTTGACAGTAACAAGGAAATATTTTAGCACCACTGATTCCCACTGACTTAGTAAACCATTCATCAATTCTTTTGCTAGTTGTCTTTCCACATCAACATAAGTAGCAGGATAAGAGAAATGTAGCAAGTTTCCAGTTTTAGGTTGTACATATAGGACTTGATGGAAATTATTTCCTTTCTCTCTGGCTCCATTGTCTAGAAGATGGTTGACTGCATTGCTTTGTGGGATTGTGTGAAACTGCAGAAGGAAACATTCAATGATTATATAGTTGTATATCTGGCTAAATTTAATTTAATTTAACTAGGGGAAGTTAGAAGTCACATAATGACCTTCTATCTTTATCCGTAATCTGTCAAACAGGACTAAAAAGTCTTCTTGCTTCACAGCATGCTACAAAAACTAATCCATATTTTACAGAACTTTCAGCTGAACTTCCTACTTCTAGAATTTCAGATCTCTCTTTACTTGCCCATTAACTGTCTTGGTGTCGTGTATTTTGATGTAACAAATGCCATGCAAATAGAAGAAAATGGACATTTTATTAAGGTGGCCAGGAAATGTGACCTAGTATGTATTGTGACAACACCTGAGAGTCTCTGAAGCCTCTTGCAACTCAAAGGCACTTCTTCCTCCTCTTTGGAATTCTCTTTAGCACCATTTTGTTTAGTCTGTAGAAGTTCAAGTTTCATCAAAGTAGTATTTATTTGTATAAAACTGTATACCAGATGTCTGCAACCACAAAGCCTATAAAGAATTTTGTTGCCAATGTGACCCTGATGGTTTCAACAATTATAAACTGAAGCAGGTCTGTTTACACAAGGCTTTAGTGTTAAACTATATGCAAACATAACTATGTGGACTCAGATTCTCTAAGACAGACACATCCAGTTTCACAAATATTCCAGCAAATGAAATCTTGGAGCTTGTAATCTACTAAGTATAGCACAAAGAACATGAAAATCACGATGCAGTAGTACTTAGCACTTATATATAGCACTTTACATCTTCAAAGTACTGTGCTAACAATATCTAATTAATCCTCCTCAACTAATTAATCCTTTCCAGATCAGGAAGCTGAGACACATTAATTACAATTATTATTTATGTACTTATATAGCACCATAGGTGTGCATGCCACTGTACAGACTTACAGACCAGTCCCTCATTATTATAAGCAACTAAAATTTGTCTTTAATACTAGTCAGAGAAACTTTGTGGCATACGATATTTGGAGGGAAGACTTTCCCTGGAAAATTTTACAGCTGTGCACTAGATTATGCCATGAGATTTTTTAATAAGAAAAGGTGGTAAAGGATATCTAGATATAAGCAGCTATGTTGCCATTTTGGTTTTCATGCTTTTTAAAAATTATTTTTACCAAAAAAAATCCCTATCATGTATGAATTTGTTTTCATGGAGTTCAGAACCTCAAGTTCAGAGTTCCAAGCCTCTCAACTCGTGAGTTATCAACAGCATCAGATATTACCAATGCTATGTATGGTGCTGTTAGATTCCTATATTGTGTGTCTTATCCATTATGAAGGATGGAGAAGATCTGAAATAACATATGGCTTCATTTTGTGAACAAAATATCTAAATGCTTATATCTGCAATTCTTTTTTAAAAGATAGTCTCAATTGTCTCAGATTTTGGGTTACTGTACTGAAGGCCTAGTTTTATTCATAGTGTATAATTTCCCAGTGCAGTAAAAAACAGAGTTTATAAGAGAGATTATTAATCATTATGTTAAAAATTACTTAATCTCTAACACTAGTTCTTTAGTAGGAGTAAGTCTAAAATTATTGATACCCTGGTTCTCAGCCTTTAGATGAAGGAATATTATGGGGAAAATAGAGAATATTTTAATAAGGATCAGAATGTGACCTATATCCCAATTCAGCTTCTATCATATCCAGACAGTCCGTGTTGAAAGCAGGACACCAAGCCAAGAAATTCAAGTCCTTTATCAGGAATAAGCTCTAGTAACCAAAAACTTATTCAGGAAAAATAATTTTTAGCAGTTTGCAAGCTGGTTCAAATCTGAGTGGACTGATTCTTGTAGAGCAATAGGTTGCTCCATTAAATGTAGACAAACATAGGACAATCCCCTTTCAATGTATTATGGATTGTCTAGAAATATCTTCAGAAACAGACAGAAAAATGCGTGTAATGGAAAGTATTTTTCAGTTTGAATATGTGTGCTTTTATCATATCCTATGATACTTCTTGCATTTTAATCTCAGACTTCAAGTCTGTACTTGATGTTGTTCTATGAAATTCTTTATATCAAGTGGATGGAATAAATCTTCTCTTTAAGAATTTCCTAGACTGAGTGCCTTAGGAATTATATGGCTCAGTCCTCAGAGAATAAATTCCAGCAAAAAAACAAAATTGGAAAAACTTTGAATTTTTATGTTTGTGTATTGTATATTCACTATTCTAAAATATTCACTGCAGTTCATCTTCTGAAAAAAATTCAGAAACCACATATTTTGAATATAGATAAATGGGATTCAAGTTTTGAGCCAGTTTGCTTAGCTGTGACTAGATATACTGCTTCTATGTTATAGCTCTTGACCAAAAGTGAAGAACACATTTTGTCTGATTTTCCTCACAGCTGAAACGATAAGGGTTATTTAGGTAAGGAGAATGTGATTTCCTGAATTGGCATTTGTCCAGTACATGTGGTTTGACCTTCCTCTAATGAAGATTTGTTTATTTAAAGTAACAGGCCACAATCAAAGACTGAGTGTATTTTCAGAGAAGCAGGTGAGGAAGTGAAAACAGGGAGCAGCAGTAAAGAATTCTAATCTGAAATAAAACACCTAAAAGTGTACTGAGTGTTCTGCAGTGCTTCGCTTAAGCCCAGGCTGTTTTACCTCATGCAGCTGGTACTTACAAGACAAATAATATGAGCTGACGCCAACCAGTCTCATGTCTTCATTAGGATAAGACATTATTATAGAGTGCTTCAGATGTATTGAGTGACGCTGAACTTTCTACTCTTAGGGTGTAGTGGTGCAGTGCTTAGTCTTCCCATGGGCTCAGGCACCCATGCTTAAGCTTGCTTTAGGTTTGTGCAGAATGCCCAACAGTTAAGTGATGTAGAAATGAGTAGCAGTTTACTGAGGCTGGGATTAAGTGTTGCTTCTTACTTCTTTTCTGTGTATGTCACTGGCTAGATAAGTGGGAATGCCTTAAGTAGTAGAAGTGAAATTGGCAAGTTAGAGCTGGACTGAAGTTGACCTCTTCTCTGGGTTTCTAAAGCAGTCAATTCGGGGAGAAAAAACCTCAATGCCTGTGTTTTTACAACTACTACTTTAAATCCCAATGTTTCAATGGCCTCAGGTGAACCCTACCTTCCTCTGAGTTTTCATGGATCTAATTCAAAGCTCAGTGATGCTTTTACTTTCACTAATTTTTATGAATGACTGAAAAGGCCAATGTCTAGGAATGTATAAATACTCCATCCCCATTCCTCTGCCCCCAGGAACTCAACATACAAATAAGTTTCATCATCATCTGAAATCAAAGTCCTTATTATTTCCTTGAGTAAACAGTGTATTACCACTATTGCACACCACTACTGATAATATCCGAATGTAAGAATTCTCACCAGTCCTCATAATTGATCAGATTAATCTAGCTGTGAATTAATTATTGCTATGTTATTTAAGTCTTCTGAAAACAACCACCTACAGCAGGATGAATTTCTCTGCAAAAATCTGAACAAACTGAAAGGCACAAAAGGAAACCTTGAATATGGATCAATAAAGGACCTGAGAAACAGCTTTACCATAGTCATTGACAATAGCCAGGTATCTATCATGAATTGGGAGCATGTATCTAATGAAATGTGGAATTGGAAGAATTGTATGGAGCATGGCTGGAATTTGTAGGGGTCTGGAGGCCAAAGGAGTATGCAAAACCAGATGTTGCACTGTGATTAAGGCCTCTGGCCAAAGGGCGCATGCAGAAGACTGGGGATGGAAAGAACAAGCGACCAATTTGGAACTGTAAGGAAGAGGAAAGCCACTACTGATTTGTATAATTAAAGGGGGCATGGAGAACCATCAGAGAAGGAAGAAGTCCCTAGCCACGTGTTTAAGGTTATGTAAGATTGATGAAATGAAAAGAAAAAGGCACATAAATACAGGTCAGATATAACTTGTTTTTGAGACCAGCACAGTGTTATGTTTCAAGACAAAATACCTTTTAGTGGACCTCTCCACAAGTCTGAATGAAGACAATGCATTTCAGAGAAGGATTTGATATCAGTAAAAAAGGAAAAATAACAAAAGAAAAGGAGTTTCTGAGGATTGGATCTATTTTCTGAGAGTCTGCTTCTTTTTTCAGTTGTCATTTATGAGCTATAGGTGAGAATTTTAAGAATATATGTGCGAGATGAACCTCTGAAAATGTCGAGTGGAAGCTGGGATTTAAGTATTTTCTTTCTGCTTCCTTTCCTTCCCTCTCTCTTCATCTCCATTCTTCCTTTTCTCCCCCTTTCTCCCACTTCCCTTCTTGTCTTCCTTGTTTCCTTTCTCTTCCTCTCACTGTAGGTTCACACCGCGGAGTTTTTGAACAGTGTGGCAATATATCATCAAAAGCAGCAAGCTCAGAGACAGTGCTCAGGTCATTCTCCCAGCCTGCACCATGAAACCAGCTAGTTCCTGTGCACTGCTTGCTGACAGTAGCTGATTCTTTGTTGATAAAGAAGGGTCAACATATATAATCAGATTTGTGCTATTCCTTCCCATGATCAAAAGGAGGAGGTTCCGTCTTCCCTCATTTGAAATCTTTGCTGAAGCACACAGTCAGCAAACCTCCCTACTAAGTGCCTCTACAATTATTATAGGTTTGCAGATTTTTTTCTTTCCTCACTCACCTCTGCCACCCTTGATAAAAACAGAAACTGTGAGTTTCTATCAAAGCTCATGAAGGAATGAAGCTGAAAGGAAGAATCTTTCTCTGCATAATTCCAATATTGATGAATTAAAGCCTAAAGTACCTTTTTGTATTTCAAAAAACACTAAGAATCTATGCTTAAAATTGAGATTAGCTCTGTCAAGAAGCAGTAAATTCAGCAATAAGATTTAATCTCTGTGACACTCAAAAGACAAGATTCAATTATATTCTGTGATCTTAATTGAATTACAAAACCCTCCTCAAAAGTAATGACATTATTTTATATTTTCCCCAAGCCCGGTTTACTTGGATTGAAAAGAATTAAATAAGCCATGGTTTGAGAAAAATATGTTTGTTTTTGCTGCCTAATAATTCACAGCTTTGAGGAGAAGCTAATATCTTTTAAGTAAAAGACTAATATCTATCTCTGGAAATGCTTTTTTTGACCCATCTGGTTTGTCAGAAAAGTCTCCTACCTCTGATATTTATACAATATCATGCAAATGTCAAAATCTGAATGTCATCTTCAAAGACCCTTTTATGTCAGGCAACCCCTTTATAGGGAAAAAATAAACAATTTTATGTATGCATGCTTGATGCCAGTCCAATTAATAAAAGCCTTTTTTGCTATGCTTGGCTACAAGCAAGTTTCTCTTTTGAAAATGAACAGAGGGAGAATGAGATAAAAGGTCTGTATTGTTTCCTTGCAAATTTTACAGTTTCATTTTTAATTTGTGTTTGGATGTGAGGATCTTGGTGCAGATGGTGTGATAGTCCACAGTATGTTCTGAGAACCTGAAATGATAACAAAGATATGCAAATTGAGAGGGTGCTTTGGATGAAAGCCAGGATATCCAATTTCACAATAGCTGAAAACAAATTGATGTGCCCAGCAAACTACACAGAGTACCACTAGGAAATGTAACAGTGCCAAAACAAATTATATTAATGACCTGAGCAGTTTGTTGAACTCTATTGGCTAGCTTAATGTTGGTTACATTTGTCTGCGTTGGCACTTCATTTACTGCACAAAACAACTTTTGTAAATGAAAAAATAAAAAACCCAACAACAAAAAAGCACTTAATGAAAAATCAATCTTTGTAATTGCAAAATAAAGTTATACAGGAATTATTTTTGTATCTGAGAAATGCCCACCATATTTCATGTGAAACAAATTTAAAAAGTAGACACTCTTGAAAATCAGAAATAAGATTTGAAATTATTTCTATGAGGAAACACAAATCTTATCCTATTTAATGCTTCAATATAGATCAACATTACATTCAATATTAACAAAAAAAACCTATAACATTTATATTATTTGATAGAGAAACAAAAAGGAGTTGCTTTCAAAGAGAATATATCCATGTAAAGCCACTGTCTGAAGTAATTCTGAAACAGTAACATTATTCACATTTTTCCCAATGTTAAAATGAGAACCTGAGCCCTTGGCTGTCATTTCTGTTTTCCCCTCCTCCTTTCTTTAAATGAAAGATTCCTGTCTCCAAGTGAATCACATTATACAGACTTGAAAAAATTGTTCTTCCCCTAAACTATGCTTAAATAGATGAGAAAAAAAATTCTGCCATGAATATTTGTAGATTGACTATCCTTTAACAGTTCATATATTTCTACATGAATATCTTCCATTTAGAATAGAAAGTCAAAGACACTTTCAGCTTTCATAAAATCATACATTCACTATGCAGTGAATTGGATGCAGCTTTCATATATTTCAGTAGTCCATATTGAATAACATGCTTGAACCACCTAGATCCATAATCTGAATATTTTTAAAACCTAATTTTGAATTTGATTTCAAAGAAAAGGAAAATGTTTATTTACAAATACTATAACAAATTGGGCCTAGTAGTGGATAAAATAAACTGAGTTTTGATGTGTTGTCCCTACAGTCAGTACTTTGCCCCCCCAGCTGGCATAAGAATACTAGAGTTTCAATAGAGACCTCCCAGTCTAAGATACTCAGACAGCAGCAAACTGCATACTTTGTTTTAATTCCCAGAAACACAAATAATCCTTTGTCCATCTAAAATATTAGGGACATTTAATAACATTTTAAATAAAAACATAAACAATGATAGATTCACATCCCATCTCCCCCAGTTTGTGTGCAACTGTAACTTAGAGTTCTTAGAAATTTGGGTCATATATTAAAATGAGAAATTGTTACTTTTTGCTTGTAACTTTATTTTAATCTATTACAAGAATGAAAACACATACTGGCAGGGAATTCATTGAACATTCAGTATGAAGACAATGGGCCTCAACCCTTAAATGTCACCTATTGTAGATACGCTTGGATTTGTCCTACTGCCACAAAACCATTCTTGTGAAAAACACTTGCAGTCATATTTTGCACTTTTGTTGACTTTAGCCTGCCCTATAACAATAAAGTAGGTAGTTCGAGATAATGTCAACACCATAATTTCAGTTATTGCAGTTTCATAGATAAGCATAAAACAGACCTGCAAAAAACCAAACCCATTAACAGACAAAAAACTCCAATCTTCCATCCCTCAAAAAAAAAAAGTCCCAACACCCCAAGTCCCTTTGCTACAAGTTTTTTTTTCACATATATTTTTTCTCTTCAAAGGTCTTGAACTTGAATCCAGAAGGATCCCTTGAATTTGCCCTGGCTATCAGAGAGCAATGCTTCAGTAAGTCCTGCAGCACTACTCCTGCACTGGTTCTGAGCCTAGAGGTGTTTCCCATGAGTGATTTGTTGTGGGAGAAAATTGATGTGGAATTATAGTAATTTTAAGGGAAATTAGGTGGATTGGGTAAAGAGAGCAGAGAAAAAGGGAGAAGGGCAAGTAATACTCTCCTTCTTCGTCCTGAGGGACTTAGAACACATAGCCCAGATGTACAGCTCCTAGATCAGCGCTTTTGGGTTCTAGAACAACACTTGCAGGGAGTCTGTGATTTGAGTTGATAGTTACACGTTGTAAAAGCCTCCTTTTACACTAATACACTGTATATTTAAAAGGCTTCATGACCTCCCCTTCATAAAACAAACTCCATCCCTGTGACAGGGTAGCAATCACGTATGTCTTCAAAAATCTGCGTGGGAATGACCTACACCCTTCCTTAAGCCTTCTCCTCTGCTTGTGATAACAGGAGAAGGTGATCTGGCTCTGTGGTTTTTACCCCATCCAGCATTCAGAATGAGTCATTGAGTGAACACAGAAGATTTAAAAGGTAGGATAAAGGTTTCTTTGCTTGGTGGCATGCTCTTCATGAGAATGTAGAAGTTTTCTTAGCTGTTTGTATTGGGAGAGATAACACAAGTCAGCCTGGGAAGTATGTATAGGCTCACATGACTGATCTGGAGGGATAGAAGACAAATTAGAGGTTTGGGTTTTTTTGGAAACTACTTCAAGAAAAATGTCCATGCTCTATTTAGAATTTTTTTTTATTTTATTAAGGTCCATGTCTCCATTTATTTTGCTTTTCCTATTATGACACCAAGAACCTGGGCTCTCCTGAGTGTATCTGCACAAAGGAAGAAGTAGAATAGAGGGAATAGAGAGGTAAGAGACTTGTGGAGTTTATAAGCTTTGATGTTGCTCACCACTTTTTATATGACTTGTGGGTTTTTCTTAAGAAACTCCCAAAGTGTAAATTTACTCCTTGTTTACAAACGTACTGGAGTTACCTGGAAGTGGCACCCATGCAGTGAGTTCCATGTGCTGCTCCAGGACTGTCTTGGGGAAGTGGGGCTGCACTGGAGCTGTAGCCCTGGAGGGCAGTGCTGTAAGACCTTGCTGTGCAGGAGGTTACACACAAGTGCTACTGGGACCTGCCCCTGTTGCAGAAGGTGCACATCAAAGGGCAGGTCCCACCACAGCTAGTGGGAAAAAGTCTGCTCCCCACCACAGGCATGAAATGAAGTCAGAGAGTGACAGCCCCAGGTGAGGCAGTCCTTGCTCTGCTCTGGGGGGTTGCAAAACCAAGACTTCCAGTCTTCAGTGGAAAACTGGGAGCGGCTCCTTCTTGCATGAAATGTGTAATGTCTCTTTTTAGCTGTGTGCTCTCAAGCTTGAGGTGCTTTTTCCAAACACTCTCATCTCCCACTGACTTCATTCCTCTGCGTTACTCCCACACTCCCCTCAGTAGGTGTGCAGTGCTGTGCCATTTATATGTTGCATACAATGTGTCTGAGAGAAGTTTAGGTTTTCTAATTAGGCACCATGCTATTTTAAAAACCTTTTTTTTCATGGCAAGTTGAAGGTGTAAGTGCAAATTTGACACACATTTGTCAAAGGAAGTAATAATAATAATAACAACAATAATAATAGTAATAATAATAATAATAATATCCTCACAAAGCAATTAATAGCTTTTATTAACTGATGTATCTGTGTAACAGAAAAGTATAGGTTTTAGATGAGCCTGAAAAATGACCCTTGGTAAAGAGCTTGCTAAAAGGAATACCTTGGAGCTGTCCATCAGTTGCACAGACGCACACAAATCCTGAGCAGTGAGGCAATGTACTCTCTGTCTTCATGCATAATACATACAAAATAGGTGAAGTGGTATGTAAAGTGAATTTTAATTGGTTATAATTGTCATTTCATTTAGTAAAGTATTGTCTGGAGACCAGGATATCAATTAGCACTCTATGGACTCTGTTACTTATGAAAATATGCATATATAGACATGATGTGCTCTAGCAGCAGATATACTTTAATTAAGAAAGTGGTACAGTAAATTAAAGACCTTTAAAGTATTAATTAATTGGTGTATAGATCAGTTCTGAGTTTCAGCTTGGTAAAGTTAGATCACTGGATTAGATTTAAATGAGATAAGAAATAAATGTGCATTCTGTGTTACTAGCTTTTTAAAAGTGTTCATTGCCACAACCATGTTAGCTTAAAGATGAAATAAATATACTGCTTCCTGATACAGCACTTAAGTTTTATCATAAACTGGAGCTGCTAAAGTTATCATTTTTTCATACTAAAATATCAACCAGAAGTGTTTTGTCACGAGTCTTTATCCTGTTCTTTGTGTGTATGTCCTTCATATCCCTTGGTATTAATAAACACCCCAGCATTAATAAGCTAAAGAGAAGTGACTGATGTATTTCACACTATTATTAAATTGTTGGTAACCAAGGCAGGTATGTTGGGTAGGTTTTTTACCACCTTCTTCTTTTCCATGGGGGATGAAGAGGGACCTGTCCCTTTTTAACCACTTGCTCTGAATGACTTTTATACCCAATATAAGTGAGAAAAGAGGATGAATGTCACCTCTCTTCTCTTTCTCCTCCTGTCGATGCATACTCCTTCTTTTGATTGACAGCTACTAATAACCTTCCTGCCCTAAGTGCCATGGAGACACTTTATTAGGACAAACAGCCAAGGAAATCTAGGAATGAAGCCAAGCCTGCAGTGAGTTATTATCAGGCTTGTATTTATCTCAGCTTTGTAATTTTTTTCAGTGATATGCAAATCCTGAAATAGATCTTCTTCTGTTGAAGGACAGGTCCCTCTGTTAATTGATCCACTGAGATTCAGCCTAACCTCTTTTAGCTATCAGCCAGGGAAACAGGCTACATAAAAGAGTCTCCGTGCTGTATACAGTTCACATAAATTCACAGTGCATTCTACAAGGAAAACTTCCGCACAGAAAATGCATTTTTAGTTCCTGAACATATTTTACATATCAGTGTTATCTGCATAACAGATCAAACTGATTTGTTTATTTGTTTATTAGATATGTATGAAGGTACACTCATAATCAAATGCAATTTTAGATGGAGCTTACTTTCTTTCTGGAATGACACACCACAAACATATATTGTAAAAACACATTAAATGAAATTCAGACATAATGAAAATGTGTTTGTTCAAAATCACCATTTAAAAAAAAAGCTGCATTATAGAAACACTTTATTACTGAGCAATTTGACTGCTTGGGAATTAGCAACACAGGTGCATCTCCCACATGCCTTAAGTTTATGAAAACATTTTTTGTTTCTGTGTGGAGATTTGCAGCAAACAGGTAACATTGATTCAAATAGGTTTTTAATAGCATATTAGTAACAGTAGTAGGACAGATTTACTTCTGTTTTGTCTTTCTACAGAGATAGGTCCATTTAGTAAGCAATCTATATGACAGAGAGTAGAACTGTTAGCAAAAGGAAATTGTTCATGGAAACACCAATAATAATAATAATAATCATTACAATCATAGTAATATAAGTCCAGAATGAAAACGGATCAGCACTAAAAGTGGCAGTATTTTTGGATTTACATAGCAGCTCTCATAAGTAAGAATCCTGAAGATCTTCATCAACCCTTATTGTAGTGGCATCAGTACAAGTATGGCTATTGCTGAGATAGGGAAGACAGCTGAAGAGGGGGCAGATTTGGAGACGAGTTCAAACTCTTCTGAGGAGTGAACAGGCATCAATAATGTTCATACAGTGCAGACCAGCTTTCATTCTGACACCTCATCTAAGCACGCCAACATGAAGTACATGGGAAATCTATTACCAAAACCTTCCCGGTTTCTCAACCTGAGAGACAGAACGGTGAGCAGTAATGAGGTGTGAGGCATGAAAGCCTGCACTCTAATCCCAGTTCTGCCCGCCAAATTATGTCATGGCCTTGAGCAAGTCATTTCACCTCTGCTACTTCAAAATCAGGATGATAAGCCTTACAAGGCTCAGTCTATGATTCTAACTTGGTATGTGTTTGTAGAATGCTTGCAATAATTTTTGTGAGTACAACAATAGTACCTGGAGTGAGGAGCTCCTGAAGAGGCAGCATTATTAGTGTTGGCAAGGATGCAAGAGAATCTAAGCTTCAACTTAGATTAGAACACAGAGCTCTCCTAATACTGAACATTATAATTTCCATAGAAAAATTTCATGGCTTGTTCCTGTGTGTCCAGTAAGGTAATGGGAGAACCTAGAAAGGAGTAATTTCACATGCTTGGGAGCTGAAATCCAGAATTAGTGTGAAACTACAGCACTTCGGGGCATGTTTTATTCCTGCTAATTTTAATCACACAATGACCTAAGCTTACAGCTGATGTATTTAGGGCTGACAGTGGTGGAGAATACCAAAAATCAAAATTGAACTTCTAAAGTACTGAGTTGTTTTGTGGGTTTCAGATGTCATGTAGCTTTGAACTTCAGTGTGCTGCCGAAAATCTAGTTTTTCTGAATAAGGTGATTTATAGAGAGATTTTACAAGTTTAGCTCACTTGTGCTCAAGTCCTTTAATCTTTCTATCTATCCTCAAAGATTTTTCATCTATCCTCAAAGATTTTTCCATCAGTTATTGTGTAGAAGTGGATTCACCAGGCAAATCTTTGGTTTGTAAAGATCAGTTGCATGGGGCTCATATATCTGGTGGTGTCTTAGCAGTTCTAGATAAAATATCTGCGTTACATTAAACAAAGCACTACAGCCTGAGAGATGTTAAATAGTAATCGATTGTGCAGATGACTACCAAACTGACATTGCAGGAGTTTACTCCTTTGTATTTTTCTAACTGGGGTCATTCCTGAGTAATGAAGGTGTGAGATAAAATTATCTCTCAGCCCTCCTCAGATTTCTTTGGTTTTTTCCGCTCTGCAATTTCACCCTTCCATTTCATCTCTGTCTGTTTGCACATTGGTGTGTTAATAGTTTGAAGGAAACGTCCAGCAAATGACATCACTTCAGGGGTTACTGCTCTGCAGAGGAGTAAATGTATCAATAGGAGATGTTATAAGATTTTTAAAAAAGGGTAGAGGGATGTATTTCAGTAAAAATGTTCGTGTGCCATTAATCACTAGGTATGAGGATTTAAGAGGGTTTTTCTTCAAGAAAAAGCAGGAGTCTTGAAAGTAGATTTTCGATCTACTCGTTTGACAGAAAAATTAACTATAAAGAAGAGAGAGCACAGCATTTCCATGAAGATGTGTGTTTTGAAAACAAACTTTTCTTTCTGTGATTTCTGTTGTGTTTGAGTGAAATTTATCCAGCTGAAATTAGCTATGTTTTTGTGCCTAAACCCAGAAATTTCACAGAATTTTTGGAAGCAATTCTTTCTCAAGCATGAGATGACAGTAAATGGCAAGCATCTCACATTCCAAAGAATTTATAATTTAACTGGAGGCTTTTGTACAGATACATGAAGGCAAGTGAATAATATTTCAATTAAAAAAAGGTATACAAGTAGAAAGTCAGCAGCTTAGAATACAGAGACATTATAGTGTATGTACTACAACAGCACTAAAATGGTAATGTAGGAATGTAGATTTTGTTGCCATCAATGAAACGAAACAGAATAAATTAGTGGCATTTACTAACATTCTTCTCTGAGAAAGGTGATTTTCATATGGAATCCTTGAGAGAGAGAGTAGGTCTTATTCCTGTATATCTCTTTTTTGTCTTTGACTTGTTGTAAACTAACTCACATAATCTGTGATTGTTTTAAAGGACATACAGTAATTTTGTCCCTCCCTCCCTCTCTGTTTTTTGTATAAAATGACCTTCTCTATACACACACACATACACATATATATGCATTTATTTGTATAAAAACACACATATTTTTGCAGACTATATTTACTAGCTTATTGCCAATATCAAATGGGAAACATATTCAGTCTTTAATAATACAGTGGGGTTTTCTTGAAAACAATTGGCAAAGCTCTCCTTACTTCTCTGTGATCACAATTAAGCCAGTGATAAGTGCTTTGGGAACAGCTTCTTAAGCAGTGAATAAATGAAAGTATATTATGACAAAATAGTGCTGTCTTTAGAAACCTACTAATAAATAAGACATGCTAATTTTGATTAATCGGGTCAGTTAGAAGCTATAAGTATAACAACTTTTAGGAGAGATTAACATCTGAAAAATCCTTTTTTCTGGAAATGATAAGCCTCACTAATTTTGCATTTATTTCAGTTGACACATAGAGAGCTGGGCAGGGATGCATCATAACACCATCTGAACAGGCCTGTGAGGGTAGTTTTATTGGTATTGGTTTCCAACCTAAGGCAGTGCTGAAAGGTAGCACAATTTAATGCAACCAGAGCAAAACATAGTGGTTTGTTTTGTGTTTATTTTAATTGATACTGCCTTTGATTTTTTATCTACTCACAATAATCTTGAGAACAAAGAAACTGAGATAAATAAAAGGGCTCTTTTAAAACCCAGAACATCAGAATAAGGCTAGTCAGCTTTCCTTAGTGGACAAAGTGAAAAAGAAATGTTCGATTCCTTAAAGTGTGAGGAAGTAAAGGTTTCTCAAAGTCAGGGTAATACAGCAGGTGACAGAGAGCACATAGCCTACAGGCACGTCTACAGGCCATTCACATTTTCCTCACACATGCTGTTAAAAGGATGTTTTATCCTGAGGCAAAGTTACACTGAAAGAGTTAAAAACCACTTTAGAACATCATGTGTCATGTCACAGTACTTCAGAAAAACTGGTTGCAACGCATATCATGTTTTTTCTTCATTTTGTTTATTTTACCTAAGAAACTGTGCTTAAGCTTGAACCAAAGCTTGATCAATCCTCAGTGCTTTTCCTTGATCTATTTTATTTTTTAGCATTATTCTCTTTTAGCACTTATGTCAATAAACCGTAGATTAAATCAAATAAATTTAGTATCCCAAACTAAAAAACATTGAAAATATTAAATTGCCTCCAAGATTAAGAATTGCTTTGGCCAGTTATCTAGCAGCTGAAGATTGGCATAGGTCCATGAAACCATTAGTGCTACACTGATTTACTTCACTGTCAAAAGATATTTGGGGAATAAGAAAGCAAAAACTAAACCTAAAAAATAGGTATAAAAGGCAAAATGAGAATAACCAACATTTTCACAAAATTTAGGATTTATAAAAAGATAGATTCTCCTGATTTGAAACAGCAGCACAATTACAAACATCAACATTCAAACTGCTACATCTGGTGACAATGCTAAAAAAAGAAAGTGAACTAAAAATCTTGTTTTTATCAGCATAGTATGACCCAAGACCTTTCTCTGCCCTTTGAGAGCATCTCTGCACTGAGCTGCTAGTCAGGAGTGTAACTGAAAGACCTGTGAGGAAACAGGCTACTGTTATAGACCATCTCTCACAAATAGGACCAAGTTTTGGATATAAAATACCATAGAATCTGTCAGAGAGGAAACTAAAAAAAAAATTTCATCTCTGTTTGCACATACATTTTACAATCTCATGCAAGATGGCAAAGGAAAAAGCACTGTTCTGTCTGAGTCGGGAAGCAGGCTAAGGGGGAGCTGCTTTTGCAAGAAAAAGGGAGCACTGGGTGCTGCCACTATTCACCATCCGGGAACAGAGGAAATCAGGTTGCTAGTCCAAGGGGACAGGCTGTGTAGGAAAGGCAATCTGAAACCTGAAATAACTGTTGTTGTTTAGACCAGACCCCTGAAAAAATTAGGACTCTTTGCAGGCTGACTGAGTGACTCTTGACCCTAAAGATTTTTTATTGATGTAGTCCAGAGCTGGTGGACAGGCATAGAGCACACTATCACACCTACTTAGCCATATCACAGGGGCCAAGAAAACCCTCCTGGGCAAAGAGCCTATCTGATTGTTCTTACAGCTTCTGCCACATATCTTTCAGCCTGGAGAGGAGAAAGGAGGTACATCCACCCAGCTAAATGACCTGTGGAGTCATAGAATCACTCAGAGTAGAAAAGGCCTCTAAACCATTGAGCTGAACTGTAAACCTATCAATGTATGGCAGTTGCATTCACAAGAGGTTAATTAATATTTCCGATTTAGATCTTATGGACAGGTCTTCTAGCTGCATATATACAGACAGAAAATGAGGATAAGGATTTTTGAAAATATTTGAAGGCAGTCTAACTTAGATAAATATTGGTATCTTTGCTGACACCACCAACACAGTTAATGTCAACTCTAAGAGCCCTATTTAATGTGAACATCTGGCCCATTATGCAGATGTTAACTGAAGTGAAACCATCATGCATGTTCTGTATAAACAGCCTACTGTGTCACCTAGTAACAGCATTTGACTCTTAAATAGTGTGTATGCTTTCAAGCTGACCCTTATCTCAGAACTTTTCCCCCAAATATTAGCAATCCCTTTGGCTTGTACGGTTCCCAAGAGTGGTCTATATAGCTTGTTTAGGTTTTCTTCACTCTATAAAGCAATCTTAAATTGCTTTCTCATATGCTGTTGGACCCATCTTGCTCATCTCAGTAGCCAGAAACAACATAAACTGAACTACAAGTGTGTTTTTACAGAAAAGTAAGAATCCCTCTGGCTAATCTGTCGTGTTTCATGCACTGAAACTGTCAGAAATTACAGTTATGGCTCAAATATATAAAACTTCTCCTATGCTGGACCCCTTATCCAGCCATGATTACTGTCATGACTGGGATGAGTAATAGAAAAGAAGAAGGGTTGGTTGTTGGGTTTTGTTACAAATAACGTACCCGTCAGTGAAGTGAAAGGCGTGCCACACCCAAAATTGTAATGTATGACATGCTTTTCACTTCGCCAGGAAGGACAGAGGAACAAATAAACTACATGTTTCAATTGTCTCATCTTCCACTCACAATTTGTCTAAGCAATTTCCTTGCTATTGTTTTCTACAAGTTGCTCCAATCAACAAAGAAATTGTATTTTAGTCTATTTACAAAATGCAATGTGCTGTCTAATGTGCAGTTCTCACCTTTGAAAAATACAAGTGAGTAAAAGCTGATATAAACAAGTGCACCTCTTCCTGTTAATGGAGTCTACAATGAAGTCCAGCCCTAAAGCTGAGTGCTGCAATCTGCACGAGGAACCTGGAGATTTTGGAAGACTGAAGCGTGACTGGACACTGAAAACACTGCAGGCAATTGAAAAACATCTCTGAGTCCTCTGGTAAGAAAGTTGTGTTGCCCCAAGGGCTGCTACATATATGGACAGTTTCTTCACAACTCACCATCTCTCCTTATTTTCCACTTCAATTTTTATCCCCATATCCCTTAGTGCAGTTTAGATTGTTTTCTTTTAACTTCTGCTATAATTCTATGAAAAGCTATTTGATCATCTTCAGTACCTTAGGTGTGTTACTAACTTCTGCAAAATATTCTGTACAATTGTGTCCATAACTGAATAATCTAAGTTTCTTTTGAGGTGACCAGAAACAGATGGCTTGTTTTTAAACCCTCCCCAAAATACAAATGCTGCAGTGGATAGAGAGCCATTATTCAGAAGCTGCAGAAGCCCAATTCTTGTCCCTGGTTTGTGTGCTCTCTTTGGTAACAGTCTTGCTGTTTGCTGCAGCATATCAATTCTTAAAGTGTTTTTGAGTCAAAGGAAGTTAGAAAATGACCCAGAAATGTAGCAGCTCAATAATACCTCCAATACTACACTGGATTCCATTATAAGTGTCAAATTCACTCTCATGGCTTTTCATAGGAGCAAATTTCATTATTATTGCCAGGGTACAAGGATAACATTTTCTGGAAAATATGCAGGCCATTTATCACAGCATATTTAAGATATGGAGGACTAAAAAAGCATGTCACAACACTGGGCTGCTAATTATTAGAGAAGGTTTAAAAGCAAGCAAAATAAAAATCTGATTTTCAAAAAAATATTTTGGGGGGGTGGTTACTTATTTAACTGGACACTGTAGAAGTTCAACATGGGATCTCTAAGCACATTACAAAGAACTGGCAATCCAAGATATGCAATTCATCTAATCCCAAAGCAGACATCTACAACAGGTCAGGTGACTCA
>VWYI01019975.1:11102-23658 GCA_013399455.1 Anthoscopus minutus | reverse complement strand
ATATCCTAATTCTAATATAAAAAAATCTGTTTCTGTTCCATAGGGATTCAAGGCATTGTTGATGCATATCGAGCCTGTCTTCCTCAAGTGAGGTTGTATGGACCAACAAATTTTTCTCCAATTATAAATCATGTGGCACGATTTGCTGCTGCAGCTACTCAACAACAAACAGCATCTGTAAGTTCTTTATGGTACTCTGTTTTTTTCTTACTTTTTAATTTTCTTTCTAGTTTATAAATACTTATTTTCTCTTTTAACTTTAAAAGTGTATTCATTTGATAGTTGCCCCTTTACCTTGTAAATAAATGCTTGTTACCCTTAAAAAAGATACAGACTAAATATTTTTTGCAGATTGTACATAACAGTCCTCTCATCAATTAACTAAATAAACTCTTCAAATTTGAAATAGAATCTTAAAAATACCTAACATCTTTATGGTATCTTCTATTCAAAGCTCTTGCAATACTATACAGGTATTAAAGTCTAATTTAAGTCTTTATGTCTAAGAAAGTGATTTAACCTCAGCTAAGAAAAACATTAACTAGACTTTGTTTCACATCAGGTAGCTGGGAGAGAGGATTAACTGAGATAGTGAAGTGGATGGTACCTAGGTACCAACACAGATAATTGTACTATAAAGATTTGAGTGCTGTATGGTCTGTGCCCTGCTCCATATTAAAATTGCATGCATGAGTTTTTGACCATATTAAAAATAGTCTGAAGATCAAGTCTTGATTATTTGATTGTGTCAATAATAATGCATGGAAGTTCAGAAAATTCTAAATCACTGATGACATCAAATTTGATGTCATGTGTATTTGATGTCATGCAAAATCAGAAAAAAAAATTAGCTATTTTTGAATGTAAAATTTTCTGTAGAAACCAATTTGAAAAAGAGCTATGGATTTTCACATGCCATAAGGCTGGTGAGGTTTTGCCTTGGTAGTCTTTCACTAGTAGCTGTCATTTATATGTTTATGTATGTATACATACATGTATATGTATATATGTTTGTATCTTAGAAAAGGAGCAAACCTCTTGTTGGTTTTGTTTTTATTTGGGTTTTTTTTAACTTTTATTTCATGTAGTATGCTTAACAAGAGATTTATTTTTCCTGCCTGATAGGATGTCCTGAAGACAGTTTGCTACCTCGACATTTAATACATATCATAGTCATTTTGGATTGGCTTTTGATTCTACGTTTTTTTCCAGTATGGTGGAAGTATGAGACGAGAAAAATAAATCCAATGTAACGTGCTATGCTGCTGCTGTTGCTTACAGCTTTCTGTGGTCATAACTGCCTTATAGATGTTCTTGCTGGAGTGGGGGAATGGACTAGCAGAAAGCAGGGAGAAAAGGTGGTACCTAAACAGACAAGATAAAGGAAGAACGATTATTTGGAGGTTGATAAAAGCAGATGGGAAGGAAAGTAGTGAAGAGAGGCTTTGAAGAATACTGGGAGTATCTTTGGGACTTGAATTTGTGCTAGTCAGTAATCATCTGAAATGAAGGGAGGGGAAACCTGGAAATTCAAAAAGCATTTGATAATTTCCAGACTTAGTACATCTAGTTCATTTTTAGTGCTGCAATCCAGAACAGAAGCTGAGATATGAACTTTTAGAAGCCCCAACAGAATAGTGGAAGTAACTCAGGTGGTACTTAATTAAATTACTGATGTACTACAAAGTGGTCTCAGACACCTTGGTGTAATTAACTTTATGAAGCAGCTAGAAGACATGTTTAAAGGAATTTGAAAATGGCTGTGTTTTTCAACACTAAAAGGTGTGATATAGAATTTTCAGGATACAGGGAATGAAGTAAACTTTTTTTCCATAAAAGTATTGATAGACGAGAAAGGAACAAATACAGGTTTCACAGGTGTTACCTTTTCAAAACCTCATAAACTGCTTTCTATCCCAAAACAAATAATGGGAAAATAGCTTAACTGTTGGTTTGTCTGGGGATTTTGGAGAAAATAAGTGTAATACCATTGGGATTTTAGATGGTGTCTGTTTATGGTTTACTTATTTTAAAAGATTATGTTGTCCTTACGAATTTTTTCGGATTATACAGATGAAGCCTGACTACAAATTAGATGTTTGATTGTAAAATTCAGAGAGCACACTGAACATGCCAAAGTGACAACACTATGTAGTCTTTATGTGGGTTTTTCTAAGTGTACATGCCTAATGTTTGCTATTTCTTTGTCGTGTTTATTGATTTGACAGCAATACTTTATACTTCTGATCCTAACGGATGGTGTGATAACAGACCTTGATCAAACTCGGACTGCCATAGTTAATGCTTCAAAATTGCCCATGTCCATTATCATTGTTGGTGTTGGAGGAGCAGATTTTGATGCCATGGAGTTTCTTGATGGTGATGATGGAGTTCTTAGGTCCTCATCAGGAGAACCAGCTGTCAGAGACATTGTCCAATTTGTGCCATTCAGGAAGTTCCAGAATGTAAGTAATCTTACTGATATGCTTAATAAATTTTGTAGGGGTATGGTGGGCTTGCTAGGATGTCCTATATCTAGTCCTAAGATTTTGTGGTGTATCCAATATGTACTCTTAAGACAAGTCTTTATCAAATGCTAAAAAAACCCCAAATCCCTCAGTTTCTACTTCCAGCACTGCATTTCTGGCTAGTTGCTGCAGCTGAATGACCTTTGTAAAACTCTCTCAGACTTGATTAAGCAAATGAATGTGTTTTTAATTTGTGAGAGCAAACTTATTGTGGTTTTGTTCTTGTGGTAATTTTCCTTTTTATTGTGGATGCCTGTTTGTGAATGTGGATTAGTCTCACAATTTAGTGCAGTATTAAAATTCAAGGCTAAGACATAATCAGGAAGGTCATAATCAGTAGAAACTCTGTGTGGCCACTGTAGTGATTATAGTTTTCATTTTCTTAAAAGTAAATACAATAAAAAAAGGGGGTGAAAGAATGAAGGCCTCATATTTTTTGGTTTCTGGATAACCCAATAATGTGTGTGTAGCTAATAGAAATAAACTTTTAAGCATCATAATGTTGGAAGGAATTGACTTAAACAATAACCAACAAAATTTCCTCAGGATGGGCAAATAAGATCAATATATTTATTTCCATCCTATTTTGTTTCATGTCCTAGTATCGTTAATAATACTCCTTACACTTCTTATTTTGCTTTTATAGTTTTACTTTTGATATAAATTCTTTGTTTAATCTCAGAGTAACTCAGGCAAACAGAAGTGAGAGAGCAAAATCAATACAGAATATGCTTATCAAGTAATGCACTTAGATGTAGATTAACTAGGGTCAATGCTTAGTATAATATAATATATTCAGATGCTTTCAGTTTCTAGAAAAAGAGATTTTTTTTTTCTTATGGATACTTAGTGTTACAGTGAAAACAGTATCTGCAGAAGAGCCGCTCCATAGAAATACAGTTATTGTGTGTGAGACTTGGTGCAAAAGTCTCATCTCATGCAGATTATTTAGACAAGTCCCTGAAGGCTCATCTTAAGCAAGTATGTTTATATGGATGAAGTGCCATATATGAGCTGTGTATTTCATGTTACAAAAGGTGTCGTCAGATATGGCAGCCCTTTGTGTGCTCAGCTCCTGCTACTTCAGTGGCACAAGACAGCCATCTGATTCATGGTAACAGGAGTGAGAAGGTAAAGCTGATAGGGAAGCTTCCATCTGACTTGTTACACAAGGGCACTCTGTAAAGTCTTCTGTAAGCTGTCAGACTTCATGTTGGCCTTCTAGAGGAGGTGCTTTATTACTTGTTTTAGAATCTTCGTTAGTGGTTGGTAGAAACTGAAGCTTGGTATTCTTTTTTCGTAAGTCTCCCAAAGAAGCTCTGGCTCAGTGTGTCCTGGCAGAAGTCCCTCAGCAAGTGGTGAACTACTTCAGCACCTACAAACTTCAACCTCCTAAGAATCCTGCTGCAAAGTGAATGGGCTGAGGAGAGGAGAGATTTTGTGCTTGCATTACTTGCTGTATCTACAGACTTTGGTTCTCAAAATACTTCTGTATACATGTACACATGCCTCTGTAATGTCTGTTAGCTTTTGCCTACAAATCACTTTGCCAAGTGTGCCTTTTAAGGGCCAAAATTGTAATGGTGTTTAGGTTTGATGTTGATTTGAGAGATAGTGGTACATGGATGCATCTGATTTTGAAGAGTGAAAAAAAGAGTTTATATTAAGCTACCATAACAAAATTTTGACACAGGTGTTTCATATTCAGGCAAATGCCACAGAGTGTAAAGGCTTTCCTTGCACAGCTTGTTTTTCTTCTTTGCCACTTCAGTGCCTTTGGGATCCACAGCCGGGGATTCAGGGCTGTGTGAACATAAGCCAAAGAAGTCATTAAACTATATATTCTTTTATTGTATGTCTTCTCTTAAGGTAGTATGGGAATAACTAGAGTGAATCAAGGTAAACCTCTAACATCTCAGAACAATAGTACTGGCCTTTGAGGCTACTGCTGTAAGGCCTGTAAGATGTATTCCAATGTGCAGTATACTGGAAAATGGAAATTTTAGATTTATTTTGCAAGTAGGGATTTTATTTTGGGGTTCCCCCACATAAAGCAGTCATAACTATTGCTCTTTAAAGGGCTTTTTGTGAAGTAGGAATTACGTTTTTAGTTTAAAAGTTTTCTCTGATTTACAACTGCATGTTTTGAGGTAAAGGCAGTTCTTCTAAGTGCTACCTGTATTGACTTTTGTCATATTTCGAATCATGCTGCTTTTCCATGAGCCCACTAATAAAAAGTGCCTGCAAAAAAACCAACTCTTTCTCTCCCTTTAAGAAGAAATAAGAAAGTCAAGTGTCTCAAGCCCTAATACTATAATCATACTGCACTTCTCTAGGGCAAAAAAATTCTGCTTTATTTACTTGGGTTGAGTTTTCCCTTCACTTTTTAAAGCAAGTGTAAATCATGTGTTTGCTTAGTGAACAAATGAAGGTTTCTCGATCCCCAGCTGCATACTGCTTGCTGAGGATCTCTTCTGATGCTGTCACTGTGTGTAACATAAGTGGATTGAAAGGTCACATTTATCACTTCTGAAATGCCAATCTTGAACATTAATTTTGCAGTGTCACATTTGAAGTGATTTAGAGTTAGACATCCAACTTATCTCATGTGGATGGTCTGGCTGTAGTATGTAAGAACAGAATGGGCTAATGCTAAATTTAGCATACTTGGATACTCAAGATTTCACCAGGTCATAGTGTATTTGACTTTCAGTTGCTGGAGCTGTGTAATGTGCTTTTGGCTTGTTTGTAGGTTGTTTTTTTGTTGTTTGGTTGGTTTTCATTGTTTTGGGGGCTTTTTTTACATCTATAGTCCTGCTGAAAATCTGAATTCACATTAAGGTTGATGGATCAAAGATATTTCTATTATCTTACACAAGACATACCAAATGCTTTGTAGACAGTTGACATTTATCAATCAATCATTAATGGATATATAATCTCCACTCCATTTTTCTTGGTGGAAGGGGATCCTAAATGCTAATAAGTAGTGGAATGCTAAGGAAGAGAGTTTGTTTCCTGTTAAGCCACACTCTTTCTTAAAATGTAATTCATATATTTATGTAAAAAAATCTGTAATCATCTTTTTATCAGTGTAGTAAAAATTTTTTGCTACTTTATGTATAAATTAGAATGAAGTGCCATATCAAATTAGCAACTCAAAATATTGAGATT
This sequence comes from Anthoscopus minutus, assembly GCA_013399455.1. Taxonomy (NCBI): domain Eukaryota; kingdom Metazoa; phylum Chordata; class Aves; order Passeriformes; family Paridae; genus Anthoscopus; species Anthoscopus minutus. The sequence goes on along the minus strand of VWYI01019975.1, from coordinate 17,956 downwards.
AAGGAAGTTACTATAATAAGCCTAAATCACACTGCTGCAAATTGAGAGTGTATGATTTTGGAAAAGTAAACTATTTCACAGCTACCTTCTTCATGTGTAGAGAGAACTGGATGCAGTATTAATGCTTTGTCTACATTAATTGTGGATGAGTACTACTGATAGGAGTATGGGATACTACTGTAGTTCCTCTGAGCTGTCTGCCAAAATATAATGCTGCACCTGAGTTATGCTACCAAATCTGTTTTAAGTTGACGTGGAAGTGCATTTAATGTGTTAGTATGTATTATTATACTAATTATCTTCTGCATGTAAAATAAAACCTGTTGTTTTGTTTGTATTCTATATATAAATTCTGAATTTCTACAGTGGAGACTTCATTATCTCTTATTAGAGAATTGCTCCCATGTTTCTCAAGCTTAGGTAGTTAAATAGGGTCTCAACAACACCTGGTTTTCAATGTCCACTATTCTTTAGGTAAAGGTAATTAGGTAAATTAAATGTTTCAGACAGGACCATGGTAAGAACTGGTATAACTTAGAGGTGTACAGGTAATGCCTGTTGAAAACTTCCAAGGTAGGCTGAAGTGATATTCTTGAGTGAAGTGATATTCTGAGTGAAGAAATGCAGCAGATTGTGAGACATGGAGAAGGGGAGTTATTGTATTGTTTTGTCATTTTTTGTTTATTTTTATGTGTAAAAAATGCATTGAGGGTACTTGAGGGTGACAAAGCAAAATATTGTTCAAGTTTTGTGAAGTGAATGTGCTTGTAGGTCACTGGCACCACCTTGTGATAAAAGTGATGTATGGCAGTCTTTGTTATAGGATGCTTTTTGCCATGTATTGGTCATAATATATAAATATGTACAGCAGAGAGCTCACCTGTAACCAGAATTTTGTACTTTTATACATGTATTTCAGTTCTGATGAAGCTAGCTGATTTATGATGCCTGTGCATTAAAATGATCATTTCAGTATACTGTTCTGTGGTGCTTTTGTATTCAGCATATTGTGTGTAATGCTAACTGCTGCTTTTGTGCTTCCTGTAGTGAGTATGCCACGGATTTATAAGTATTAAAGGGAGAGGGAAATGCTTTTCCACTTAGTGGTTATGACTTTGCAGCTTATTCTTCATAAAGCATCTTCTAGCAAGAAAATATTCTGAAGTTAGACAGTTTTAACTGTGACTGTTTCGTGCTCTATGCCACATTCTGCCGTGCATGCTATTTCATACAATTATTTTTTTTTTCCAAAATTTTTTTCTCCAAATGATGTCTACATTTTAGTTAGAGAGGCACAGAGAGATGGTTATTTGTCGTTTTCAAATACATTATTCTACTCTATCCTTCAGTTTCTTTACATTCAAGTGTAGTCAAGTCTGAGGGACTTGATTACAGCACTAAGAGATACAGGAGACAGTGATGCTGTGGGGATGTGATACTGGAAACTGCATCTTCTAAGTGCACCAGAGTAATTCTGCTTCTTCACTAGTCAGAAATCTACAGCGTAGAATTAGTTCCTGAAAGAATTTACTACATCTTACATCTTGACCTTTCTTGTATCATTCTGTCTGGTGAAAATCATACAAATAGTTGCAACTTTGATTTGTGGAGCCTTCTTGTGCCTGCCAATCCTAAGAATGGAGGAATTGTGAGAAGAGGAAAATACCCCAACAATAGAAAAGTAGCACATCACAGAAAACCATATGGATGTTATTTATGTGTGGCCACTGTCTTCTGCACTGATACTTCCCCTATTTTGTTTTGGGTTTAAGGAACTTAAGAGCTGTGTGTAACAGTAATCTTGCAGACAAAACTGTCAAACTTTTCTGCAAACCTGGGCTATTATGAGCTGTAGCAAAGCAGCAATTTGTGGGAAGCTCTGTCACTGCAGTGAAGCACTTGGTGCTGGAGTCTCAGCCTTTACTTGGTAATTTATGTCAGTGTGTGATTGATGAACTTAAACATGCCCACAGAGAAAGCATTCAAAATTACCTGGTAGCATTTGTGTAGGCAGAAGGGAATAAGTTCTTTTCAGTGAGCTGAGCTTTACTTGTTCATATAAAAATGTTAAAGTATGGGGAAAAGTGGGGGGGAAAGTATTTTCCCCCTTTCCATAATGCTTTGACAATTCTCTTTTTTAAAAAAAAGGATATGAAACTATATATTGTAATTTATAGATTATTAGTATTATTCATAGACGATCTCATTCATGAAAGAGTTCCACAGTATTTCTAATCTTGCGATTTCATTGAGAAAGTTCTGGATGTGCAGTAGATGAATAATTATGAAACAACTTGAAATTTTCTCCTGCTGTTGTGATGTCATTTTTTCATACATATTGGATAACAAGTTGCATGCAAATAAAGATATTTCTCTCCTCAAAGCAGTTGAACCTTCACCTCACTGCTCATGCAGCAGAACTTTCTTTGAGAGACTACAATTTTGGTCACGTCAGAGGATTGTGGAATAAGCAACATCTGGAATTCAGTCATCCAGCTTTTACTTGGGCAAACTTCCCACTGATTCTGGTTAGGCTTCTAGTTTTGCCTGTGATTACAGAAGTTGAAAGATTTTAAAGAACAGGTCTACAGAATGCATAGCCTGCAGGGTTATATATAGCCTGAGAGTGAGTGTTTTATTTTGGCATGGTGCCTTCCTTGATTGGCTGGTCAGCCAAGGAGCTGTGAAGCCTGCCCTTGCCACTTCTTCGTTTGGCCTCTGCATAATGTTTTTAGTTTACATAACTCTTCATCCAGCGGTATCTGAAAAGGGATTGGGAGAGAGAGGAGATGCAAACCCTTGGAAGAAAAGAAAGTAGTTGGGAGTTAAGCTTAAAACACAGCTTCAAGCTTTTGTGTAATACTGCATCTGAGACTGATGAGTCGATGCAGAAGGTTGTCAGTGTGGGTGCTCCTGCATGGGAGGCTGTAACTCCCAGATGTGGCACTCATAAAGGATTTACTGCAGTTCACAAGTGTAATGTGGCTAAGACATGGAAGACACAGGTTTCCCTTTGCATCATTAGTCAGTCTATAATGTGGATGAATAATTGGAGCATTGGTTGCAACTTTGCAATGCAGAACCAGAAAGTGTAGATCCTGCTTTTTATAAAATAGCCTTTATTTTTTTAATAGGTGGTTTAGATACCAAGATTCTTCAGACAGCTGTATCAAGTGCTTACTTTTCAGAGAGCATGCCCAACCCCTTGACAAGACCAAACAAATAAATCAGCAGCCCAAAGTTACAGGTCACCTCTGGAGGGTGAACTATCTAAGCCTTTCCCATGTTAATTTACCAGAGTCAAAGACAGCTGGAGTAGATGTTTATATTTTCAGAGGGCTGACAATAATTCTGTAATCTGCTTCCCTCTTGCAGATCTTAGGATTTGTTTTTTGATAATGGTTTTGTTATGCTGCCCTCTGTCCCAAGGTAAAACATCCCAAAAACATAGCACCTGCTGTCTGCTCTGAGCCAGGCTAGTCAAAATCCTGGTCACCGATTAGAAGTATAAGGGGAGGGGAGAGAAGGATAGAGAGAAACATAAGGTACCTTAGCAACAGTAGGGCAGTAGCAAGGAAAAGGATAACTATGGGAAGGCAGAGGAGAACACAGGAAAGAGTACATACAAAAGTTAAGAGCAAACTGATCAACAGGAACAACAGTAAGAAAGCAAGGATAAAGAAGAGAGGGAAGAGAAGAAGTAGGAACAAGACAGAGTGAGAGAAAAGGGAGAGCATGGATAAAACAAGAAACAAGTGGTCATGAAATACAATCTGAGCTGTAATTTCTGATACACCAGAAGTTCTCTCTTCAGTATCAAGGTTAAGAATATAAATAATTTTTGCAGTTGTGCCAGAAGAGGAGGGCAAGAAGACGAGGAGCTGGAGTAGATTTTTTTGCACGTAGTCTCTACTTTTATATGCTGTACCCAAAAGCAAAGTCTGGCCAGTCCTCTGAATGTAGCAAGACAAATAGATGGGGCCACACCCCAAAGCACCATCTATTTCTTTTCTTTCTCTTTAATTTCAACTTTAAGGATCTCTCCTTCTCCTGCTCTGGGGGATGGTGTCATACTAATGATCAGTGACTCCTTACTAGTTGTTCTCTGCATAACTGCAGGCTTCGCATCTGCCTTTGGCTTTTCCTTTTGAGCGGGGGGTTTAGAGGCGGCTGCAGGTTCCACAGGTTTCTTCTCCTCTTCTTTAGGCCTGGTCTCTGTTTTAGCTTGAGTTTCCTAGAAACAAGAATTTTAATGTTTTCCAATACTGCAGAAGAAATTCAGGAAATAGTTTTATTCTGTACATGCTATGAAAAGGCATAGCATAACAACTGTATTAATGGTATGCAACACATGTAAATTTCTATTCATATGCTAAAAATTGATATCTAAATGAAAAATGCAATTTCAGAATCAGAATATCAGTATAAAACCTTGGAAATGCTTGTGGATATTCATAGTACCTTCTTCTTACTATTGTAGAAGGTTGAAACAGACCTGTTCTGGGGCACAGAACCCTTCCTTAGGTCTTGTATTCCTTTATGTATTTATGCTAGTGGAGGAAGAAAGAGTGTTACATAAACCTTGACATACTTCACACTGCCCACACTCCTTGGCCAAGCCTATTTGCTAATAAGTTCGCAAATACACACTACAATGAGCAGTATTTCTGCTTAGGTCATATTGTGGTAGTCATTGGTGTAAGCAAAGTGCAAAGTTCTTTATTTAACTTTAACATAACCACAGCTATTTCAGCTGTAAAGAAAAGAATTCTGCCACCTTTGGGTAAATATGTAGAAGTGACCAGGTTCTTACTAATGCTGTTTCTCAGAACAGAAAAGTGTGTGGGACTTTTTCATCAGTTAAAATAACAGTTTTCTCATAAGTGCAAGATATTAGAGATTTAATCAGTTTTAGCTGTGCAGACTACACTTTATATTTTGTCTTCTGTATTTTTAACAATCAGAGATCTGACACTGAATTGGAAAGTTCACCATGTGCCCGAGTCAGCTGGATCATATTACTGTGTTTGGGTATTTCTGTATTTACTGTTGTTTACGTAAAATTAGAAGATCAGATGCTCTTGAGGCCTTTGTAAAATCCATTTATCCTTACTCAGAGGCTTTTTTGTTTGCTTTCTTTTTTTCCTTGCTTTTGTTTCCTCAAGTCTTCATAAAGTCCAAGTTCAGAAAGATTGAGCCAAATTTTAGATTTAGTGTTTACAGAGATTAGGAAACTGGGAGCTACTGGGAGTTTTTACTGTTGATTGTGGCAAGGCTAAATTTTCATCTACTCTGTTTGCCCAAACCCTCTCAGTAGATTTTACTATATTTTCTGTGCCTTTACCTCAGTTTCTTGTTGTTTCTTCATCTGCAGCAGCTTAGTAAGGCCTTCTTTTCCTTTTCCTCCAAGCATTGCTTTAAACAATTTCGGAGTTTCCTGTTTCTGCCCAAAGAGACTGGCCAAGCCCCGTGGTTGTTGCACTGGTGGTCCTGGAGGAGGTTTCCCCTTCTGCTTCAGCAGCACCCTGGAAAAAGAAGAGGATAAAAACGCACAGCAGTGCTGTGAAACTGAACAAAGTTCCTGCAAAGCTGAAATGCCACATTTATGCATGAAAATCTGGTCGCTCTAACTTGGTTCCCAGCTCAAGTGACAAGAGCAAAATTGGAAACAAAAGTTTTGCCCCAGTCTCTGGCAGAGGTGGAGGAAACTCCAACACTGTTCAAATTTGAAGTTGCTTACGTATATCCTGGAGTAGAAACAAGGGCTGGCTCAAATTAAGGCGTCACAAAACAGATGAAAGAGTTTTATAAAGAAAGAAGAGGTGTGGAGGGTGATGGGTGCCTAGTACCTGAGATGGAAATCTCTCATCTGGCCTTCTGAATGCAAATTCAGAGAGCATTTAGTGCTCCACCAGGGCTCCAGTTGGCACTTGTGGAGGAAATACTTTACCAAACTAACTTCCAGCATGGCTTATCTCTCATATGTCAGTGTAGTGGTTTAGATTTGCCAATTTCAATTTCCTGGCCAATGCACCAAATAAGTGCATTTAGAGCTAGCTAAACTCACTAGTGCACTTATTTCTTGCTGTGAGATATGATTTTAGGAGAAGGGAAGAACAGGCTCGAACCTTAAGACTATGAAAAAAGCTTTATTAATAAAACTAAGAGAATAGAAAAAGAAAGAAAAAAAAAATCAGAATGAAATTTTCAAAACACTTTTTCTCCCCTGACCACCTTCTTTCCTTTCCCACCTGACAACATAAAACAAAACCTGAGATTTTAAATCAGTTATCACTTCTGCAATAGTCTTTCCTCAGTTCTCATAGGGTGAGGAGTTTTCTCTCACAACACCATGGAGAAATCTCCACAAGAACAGTCTTCTTGTGGCTTTGCATCTTCACAAACAGCAGCTGCCCAGTTTAGAAAAACTTCTGCTATTGTGAAATTCCTCCCATTTTCACAACTGAGTGAATGGGCCATGTCAACTTATGGGGTGTAATTTTTTAAGGATGAGCTGTTCAAAGGAAAGGCTCTCTTCACTGATTTCTACAATCATCTTCATCTCCAAGAACAGAGGTCTTTTTCTTTTCTCCCTGAGACACAGAGTCCTCTACACTCTCATCTCTGTCTCTTTACTCAAACTCCTCAGAGCGTCACTGCTTCTTCCAACATCTGCTGCCACTCAGGTCCACATTTGAACACTTCATCCCCCCATACTTGTTTTCTCTCATGAATTAAAGGAAACACTGTAGTTATTACAGTCCATCTCCAATGGCATTACCAAAAGAACTTTCAGTCCCAATTCTAGGACATCTCCTCATTCTCCTTCCATCTGAAACTTAAACTCTTTCTTT
>VWYI01019972.1:344291-372903 GCA_013399455.1 Anthoscopus minutus | reverse complement strand
AAAACCTCAGTGATGAGCTGACCAAACCCTCATGCCTTGTCTCCCTGCACTGGTGGTGGGAAGGAGGGAAGGGCTTGCGGGGGGCGGGAAAGGGAAATAAGGGGCTCATTTTACTTCTCATTATCCTCCTCTGAGTCTGTTAATAATAAATTCACTTTGCAATTAAAGTTGAGCCTGTTTTGCCCTTGAAATATTTCTCCCAGTCCTTATCTCCCTCATGAAGCCTTCATAAGTTTTCTTTCTTCTTTCCCTCTTCACTGCCCAGCTGTGGTGGGGATGGGTGGTGAGAAAGCGACTCTTGTAGGCCTGGCATTGGTCCACTGTCAAACTATGTCACATAGCATATATCTCACTGAATTTTACTTCTGTTTTATGGTGCTTATGATTTTGGTAGCAATGCAGTTATTTGTATTGCATTCTCAGCTCCAGATAGAATTTAAATTTTTTTAGCTCAAAACTCAGACTAGACATTTTACATTAGTTATCTGTACAGATGTCTTCAGCAGACAAGAGAAACACACTCAGCATTACCGTTTCTCTGTCCTCTAAATGGTGACCTAATTGTAAAAGGATAACCAGATGCCCACTCTGAGCTGAGAACTTATGTTACCTCTTCACTTCAGATTGGCATCTATTCTCTTGGCCCAATAACAAAAAGATACTGTTTTTTATGGAAGTCTTGATGCAAAATCAGACTCCAAAAGCTTCTTTTTGATATTATTGAACCCTTTCTTTTTGTTTCTTTAGAATTTGGCTTCTTTAAGGTATTTGTTCTTTCTCTGATTTTGTCACCTACTATCATTCAGCAGGGAAAACATTTTCTCCATGAAACAGTAAGGAGAGGTATTTTGTCTTCATTCTTTCCCAACACACCCTAAAATCTGCCATGAGTTCTGGCCTCCTGCCTCTTGTGTAGGACTGAAGATTCCCACAACTTGGAAAGTCTCAAAGCTGTAAAGGTTTGAGAAGTCAGTGATCATGAGGATCAATCTTTACTGTCAGACAGATCATTGCATTAGAAAAGGAAAGAGTGTTTGTAAAGATTCTGAGCTTATTATCTGGGTAGAGATTTGTGGAAGGCGCTTTTTTTTTTTTTTTTTGTAAACAGCACATCCAAATGTTTGATTTTGTTTCTTTGGATGGAGGGAGATGTAGAGAGATTTCTGCCCAGCAGGTCCTTTCTTGTGATGGCCAATTTCATGTGACTGCTGTATGTGATCATGACAGAGACACCTTCAGCCAGCCAAAATGGTGGGACAGCTTCCCGAGGAACTGTGGGGGTGCTTCACTCCTACGCTCACATTGTATTCAAAACTCTTAATCAAAAAAGAATTTATCTTGATTAAAAACAAGTGTTATGGAATCATAGGCAGTTACAAACAATTTAAACTCTTGTTTGAGGCCCAGAGCTAGAACAAAGAAAGAAAATACAGTGAAAAAAGTTTATGTAGTCTTGTATTCTTTCTTTTATTACTCAGCCTTTTGATTTTAAAAAAGACATTGCTTTCTGAGAGAAAATGGATTTTAGCACAGGATGACAGGATTTACGCTGAGTGTAAAGAACCTTTTATGAAAGATTTAGGTGCATATTGCTGAAGGCCGAAGAAAATATGAGGTTTAAAAGCAAGTTGAATGGGAGGAATGCATCAAAGTTTTTTGCAGTCTCCCTTTGTTTTCTACGTCAAGGCATTAGTTAAATTCACTTGTTTACTTTTGAAACCGAAGTTCCCTATAGTTAAGGCAATTTAACTCTCTTCAAGAACAATTCAGTGCCATGTGCAGCACAATTCAGAGACAGAGAAAGATTTTTAACGCCAATGAACTCTCATTTTGACCATTTTCTCACTTTGAAGTGATCTGCTTTGAAACAATGGATCTTTATTAGCAATAACTATCGATCACACAATATATTTTATATATTTATAAAGCTGTATAGCATGTTGCATAAGTGACCATATCTCTGTGGGACTGGTAGGGATTATAGTCCTATAGTCCCTAGTTTGTTAGGTGAGGCAACTACATCCTAGAGACAGTCAGTGACCCATTCAATATGATATACTGTATAAAAAATAAGGTTTGCCAAAAGATTTCATAATGTTCTAAATGTGAAGTGTCAGTTACATTAAAAGTAACTGACATTTTAGTTCTCCTAAGAAATAGTTAAGAAACTGGTCCCGCTACCCATTAAAAATTATACATAAAATGTACATAAATTATTAAATCAACATGTAAACACCTAAAACCCAATGGTGTGGACAACAGAAAAGTAAGAATAGAAGAAGGAATGATTCATGTAGCATAAAATACTCAATGATGTAAAACTCCACCTAGGACTTTGGTAGAAAAAGGTCATGAGATCCACCAGAGGCATTCAATCCATGAAACCCCCTCTGCCAAATTTGGTCTGAATATGTTTTTGGAATGAAGTACTGCAATTTTCCTGATTCTTGTAATCAGCCACAAAAAACTTCCTGTGCCCACAATGTTTATAACTATCTATTTTGAGAACCATTTCATAGCCATAATTGAAACAGTAGGTGCAATAAATTCTAGGAAACCATGTTCTTTGAAATACCATGGTCCGTATGAATATCTAAAATGATAAAATAGAAAAATTGTCAAACTATGAGTACATTCAAGAAATTAATGTTAAAAGTGTAACAAAAATAGTTGACATTAAGGAATATAGTCAATGTTCTAAGCACAAAACCCAGTACAAACTCAATGTCCCCAATGTATTAATGTTTTCCAGATGTTGACACTATGTCTTCGATGACTAGACAAATGCTAATTCCAGCACAAGTGGCCAACCAATGAATGAATACAGAAGCCATCCTGTTAAACCCAGCCAAACCATAGATGCAGTGCTGACAAGAACATATTTGCTCAGGGAGAATAAAAAAGCCTCAGAGGAAGAGGCAGAAGTTATGTCTCCCTTGTGGTAGGCACTGTATACCCTTGTAATAAAGAAGACTGTCTGCAACTCAGCAGTCTTATGTTTCATGCAGCTTGGCTGTACATAATGAAAAATAGGTTACTTCAGCCTTGTGAGGTTCCAATTTTGTACAATTACTGGAGATTTTAGGAAAAAAATCACATCACCACCCATTTAGCTGCTCATCTTAAGAGTTCTGAAGAAGCAAAAGGAAAATTACGTAATTTAATTCTTAAATTTTGAAGACAGTTCATATGAATATCTTCTCAAACAGAACACCTATCTGTAAGGGTACAATCATCACTGCAATGCAGAGTTAACATTATGTGAGGAGGGCCATAGTTCAGTTTTATCATAACTCCATTTTGCCAAAAATCTCCTAAGATTAAACCAGTTATTTACTTCACACAGTACTTAGTAAGAAATGTAAGAAATTGCCGCAGGATATTGTAGAAACTGGGGTCAAATATGACCAGAAAGACACTGAATAAATCAATAAAATAAAAGATAATTTGTAACTGTGAACCCAGGGTAGATCAAGATGGAAAGAAGGTGTATAATGGTTCAAGCCACTTGGGAGAAGATGGTTTTAGATGTCTACCTTAGGCATGGTTCAGAGTAGCTGAAGCATGCATTCCTGTTTAATCACTGGAGAATCTTCAGCGGCTTCTTAAGATTGTTCAAGTGCCTGAGGGTAAACTGTGCAAACCCACTGGGATGGATTTCATTACCATAGAAGATCAATGTTTTTGATGTTCTATGCCCATGTGGCCAAATGAAGAAGCAACAGGTGAAAGGTCTTGATAAGAAAAATCCTTTAAACTCTTTTTTTCACTCTCCATGTACCTCACTCACTAATAAGAAAGATATATGAAAGTAGCCTTGGCCCTTTATCACAAAATGCATGTGCTAGTGTTTTTATCATGCAGCCCATGAAAGAGCCTCCCTCACCTTGTAACAGTCAAACTCTTTAAAAATTGTGTTCATAATATACAAATCTACATGCAGACTAACATTTTTTTGCATACAAAGACAATTTCAAATGTAGCTGCATTGCACCCCTTAGTTAAGACATGAACCTTCATATCCATTGTAGGGAAATGCATTTGTACCAGTTTTCTCTTTGTAATAATTACTGATTTAGGCAAAGCCTAATATTGACATGTGTTTCAGTTTAAAATGTTCTTGCTTTCCTTTTTCTTTTTTATAAAACATTAAGAATCTTTTATTCTTTCTGAGAGTGGTCAGAGTTTACAGTCAGGTTTGAAGAACATTCCCACTTTTTTGAGAAACACCTGCTTTTTCATTTAAAAAGCTCAAACTGTAGTCCAAGTTAATCAGCATATAGATTTGGACATCCAGATGCAGGACATGTTACATCACTGTGGTTTTTAAGTATACAGGAAATCCTTTTGCAGATGTTTAGTGCATGTGATACTTTTAAAGTTCAGTTTCGTTTTTTTTCTTTTCTTTCCCTCTCCCCTAAACTTTCTCCCATGCATTTTGTTTGTATTGTTATATGCCACTTGGATGGCAATGCTAGGGACTTTTGAAGTCCATTTTGATGCATGGATGCACAGTTCTGCATCAGATGACAAAGTTTATCCAAGATACATGCACAGAAGCAGTAGACCTGACACAGGCCAGCTTCTTTCTTCTTTTCAGCATCCTTGTAGAGTAGCAGGACCCAACGGCACCTAAAACAATTGCATGCCTACATTCAGCAGCTGAGTCCTGCTGTAAGTGTCGGTAGCACAGTGCAGTGTAAATCTGCCTCTGAGCTGGGTGTCTAACTTCACATTATAGTCCATGGTCAGGACTAGGCAGGACTCTACCCACTCTAAAGATGGCATCTAAAATGCTGAGAGTCATGCCCACAAGGTCTGTTTCTCACCCTTGACTATGAAATGTGTAAATTGCAAAAGCTAGGTAACATGATTTACACCTCAATGTCCACATAAACTCCTACATTCTGTGAGACTACTGGCCAAGTAGTTTTTTTATGCGTTCATACCAAGTTTTACTTGGTATGAACACATAAAAAAATGGTCCTGCATGACACTGTTTTTATTTAAAACTGTATATGATTAACTTCAGTAATTAAATTCCTTTACTTGCCCTTAATTATGGGAAATTAAAGGTTTTATCCTTTTCCACTCACATTTTCATTTGGGTAAGTGCATTTTTCAGGAGTGAGAAAGTAACCAATCCTAATTGTGAATTATATAAATATTCAGAGTTGTTTAACTACTCAGACTTTCACAATCAGTATTAAATTAATGATAGTTTCTCACTACTGAATTTTTCTGTATATTAACATGTTTATGTGTCATTATGCAAATAGGATGCCCTATGGTCTTTATTGGGGAGTATTTCCTGCAGTTCCTAGGGTACAAGTACTTTTACAAACACTGTAGTCTGCAAATGTTTCACAGACTGAATTTTTGTGAGATCATAGAGTAACTGATTATATAAAAGAAGCTCTAATGTACTGCAGCCTTCATTCCTGCTGTATGAAATGACACACACACTTCATGTACTGTATATGAAACATATGCTTTTTCCACTTAAGAATTCAGAGCACAATGCTTTTGTAATAAACACCTGTTGCTAAAATATGACTTTTGGTATCACAGGACCTGAATCCCTTTACCTTCAGGTGACACTCTGTGACATGCTGCTATCCCCATTTTAGTGAACAGGCAGACAGCACAGCACAGGCTGGCAAAGTGAAATCCCAAGGCCAGAGGTGAAATTGGAGCTAATATGGGCACTGGAGAATTTATAGACTATCCAAACTTGCATCATATGTGCAATCTAAATTTGCCTAATCTTTATATTATTCTAAATCTCAGTATAACATTGCAATAATCTTAATCTTTGGTATAGGTATTACATGCAAGATAAGGCTTATTACTTACATTTAGTGATAATCACAATGTATTTATAAAGAAGAAATTTAGAACTACTAGTTTTTAAAAAAAGTTTTCTTTGTGTTATGGGGTTAATATAAGAGGATATTGAAGTCTATTAATAATGCTGTAAAAAGAATTAATTGGTTTACATTAATCTGGACAAATCTGGTCAGGAAATCAGATTTGTTGCAGTGGACTCTTTTTAGGAGAGAAAGAACAAAAAGCTTATCTGGTTTGAGGGTGGTTGCTCAGTTGCCCATAAAAACTGGCTGAAATGGCAGTGGGTCAGACTCAGGAAGCCTTTGCTCCTGTGAGAGACTGAAATGTTAATGTTTAATGGCTTAAACAATTAGTCATTTGCAAAAGCAGCAGAGTGCTTTGCTAATGATGTTCAGGGGAACAGTCTGGCTTGAGCACCAGAGGACACAAAACAAGCTGGGTTTTAAGCTAGATAAAGGAAGAGGCTGATAGAAGCTGATCCTATGAGGTGTGATAGTGCTTCTTATTATGCCAGTGTCCCCCTTGCACAAGTGGCTCAGGTGTAAAACTGCCCCTTGCCCCACGAGAAATATTAGGGCATTGACACATAGGACTGGAGATGTTCATCGCTTCTTGTGGGCATACCTTGCTCAGCTACATTGGTGTGAGAGGCAACTGTCATGTCTTAGAAACATAAACCATCAAAGACTCCCAAAGAACCCTCAGACTCATTTCTGGGACCTTCCACCAGAGGACTAAGTATGATCCACACACAAGTACCCCCCAGGGGAGGCACTTGGGCATTCCAGCATAAATCTAAGAGATATTAACCCACCGAACCTGGGGTTTTGTGGGCATCCCCCACTCCCAATGGGTCAAGAGAGCAAACAACACTGACCAACAGACAATTGCAACAATCAAGTCTTATTGCTGGATCAGTGGGTGGTGATATGTTTCTACTCTTATCCTTTCTTTTCCCTTCTTTTTCTTGTCTTCTCAAAATATATTGTAAGGCAGACAAAAATATTCCAGTCAATGCCCTATTGAGTGCATTGTTGTGTGTGGATAAGTTAAAGTTGGCTGACTTTAAGTTTCCTAAGTTAAATTTAGTGAAGTGCCTTACTTTGTCTAGATACTGTTTTAAAATTTGCTAAGTATCTTGTTCTACCTTAACATTCTTAAATTTGTAAATAAAAGTTTGTTATTGAACCTTCTGAGAATTTTGTCTGTCCTATGCATCACCTCTCAAACAACCTTACTATAAATTTGCAGCACAGACTGGGGCATAACGACTCATTTGAACCTCCACATTTCCTGCTGTTTCCAAGTAATTTGATGACTTTTCTTTTTAAACTCCTTAAAGGAGGCCTCTTGCCTTTTCCTTTCTAGGTTTTTATTTTTGTTTAAACAGGAAGAAAAATGTATTTAAAGGTTGAAGGTGAGCTTCACTGGACTATTGTTTCTTGATTCCTTGCCTTAGTCTCTTCAGTGTCCTTTTCTTTAAGCCAGTATTTGTCTATTTCTCATTAACTCTCTCAATTTTGTTTAATAGCTTCTCCTTTTAATTCTCTGCATTACTCATTCTTTCAAAGCGTTATATATCTGGAGGAGATGAAATATAATGCAGCTTCAGTGAAGCACTGCAAATTTGAGGAGGAGTTTGCAAAATTAGGAGAGTCACATTCATAAAGAAAATCCATGACAAGATATTTTTATTAGAACCAGGCCTCTGGGGATTTTTATTATTGCTATTTTTTTAATCCAGGAGAGAGAAGGATTTCTGGTAAAAATCAGAAGTCAAAGATTATCACTATTTAATTTTTATAAGGTCAAAAATACACAAAAGTCTCCCAGAGACAAACTCAAACATTGGACCTTATCCATTAGTGTAGCTTTTCAGCCTCATGTGTTATGAAGTCAAGCAGAGACTCCAGAACAGGAGGTCCTGTGACAACTCATGGAGTCCTGCTCTTGCTGAGTGGGTAAAAATAGAGGATGGAGGATCTGAACAGTTTGAATGAGTCTGTAGCAGATTCTGTTTCTCATTTACTATTGAAGTGGTGCAAACTGGGAGAAAGCCAATGCAGTGTGATAGACACCAGTTTGGAAGACTCTTTTTAGATAATTCTCCACAATCAAGGGACAGCAGAACCTTTTCTAATGTCAGCTAAAGGCAAAAGGCCAGCTGCAATAAAAACAGGGTCCAAGCCAGGTCTGAAAAGAATCAGCTGAACCACTGTGCACCACTCAATTCTTGGATGCTGCCCTTCCCATGCCTGTAAGTTGTGCTGATTCTCTGATCACAGCAGAAATCTGACCTATAGTGATGCAGAATTTCCACACAAAATGAGTGATTATAAGACATAATGGAACAAACTGCTGAAAAAATCTGTTGCTCATGACACATTTTCAAGAGAAGTGAAAATAGGGCCCTTTATGTATCTGGGAGCAATTCAAAGGAAAATAATAAGAAACCTATGTGCTAGACTTAGGATACAAAAATTGAAAGTTACTGTAAGAGAATGGAAACAAAAACCTTCAAATCTGGCAGATTTTACTTGGTTTTAGTTTTGTTTGTTTTTTTTTTTTAGGAGAAATGAGTAAGCATTTTTAAAAGAGGATATTCTAAACAATATTTAAGGTACAGTATGCATAAAAAATAATTGCACACATGCTTAGAAATTGAACCCAATAGGCCCTGTTCAGGCAAAAGCCTGTCCACCAATAGAGTAGTTCTTGCCTGAATGAAGTATATTGGACTGACCTCTCCTGACTGACATACAGCAGGATGCCTATCAAGATTAGGGCATCAGAAAAGAAATAGTATTAGCAACACGCATGCAGCTGCCTGTGAGTAAATGTTTAAACATTATTTTAGATGTTGTAGGGCCTTCTGCTTTGGCCTGCTTCTCCAGAAGTTTTCTCATGGCATCTGTGTCATGCCTGCTATTCCTTTACGGCTATTATGCATGCCCTGGCATGTCTCAAATGATATGAGGCACCTACCTTTGGGCTGAGGTTAGCAAATGATTTTTTTCCTATAGCTCAGACATAATCACCACAATTCACAGGTCTTAATCCCAGGCTGAATTCAGCCTCCATGTTATCCAGTACATCACTGAAGAAGAGCCATGGTGACATCACCTGTGTAGTTCTAACAAAATAAATCCAGCAAAAGAGCAGAAACATTAGAATCTTATTAGCAGTAAAGAAAGATAATAAGAAGTCATCTGGGAAAATGGCACTAACCTGCAAAAAAAAGAGATGATGAGAGGACAATAAGATAGAAGCATGAAGCAGAAAAAGCATTTTGCTGACATTTTTTCCTGGACCACATATGAGAGAGCAATAGACTGGTAGAGTCACACCCTTCTGCTCTTGAAAGAAATGAAGTGAATGGAAGGTCAGCAAGAGTCAGAGGAAACCTGACCCTTTTACCATCAGGCAGGAGGAGGGGAGTGGAAGATGTGATGAGGAAGAAGGGGAGTGGAAACAAGGGTCCGTGTTTGGGATGGCAGGAGACAAGAAGGAACAGCCCAAGCTGTGCCAGGGGAGGTTTAGGTTAGATATTATGAAAAATTTCTTCACTGGAACTGTGATTAATTGGAACTACTCAGAGACATGGTGTATTCAAGAAATGACTGGATGTGGCACTTTGTGCTATTATTTAGTTGACACTAGTGTTTGGTCAAAGGTTGGGCTTGGTGATCTTAGAAGCCTTTTCCAACCCTAATGATTCTATTCTATAATTCTATAATTTTACAAGGAAAACCTTCTTTGAAAGTATAAAACAGGTGAACTGAAGACCAGGAGACTTTCTCTCATATTTTCAATATTTGTTATATCATATCTGCTACTTGGTTGTGTAGACAAGTCTGAAGACCAGGTGGCACTTATGATAAGATTTCACATAGCACTAAGTCCCTAGTTATTCATAAAAGGTCACAGAAACAAAGGTAGGTTGATTGAAGAAAAGTAACAGAGATATTAATGTAAGGAAGTGTGCAGGACAGATGCATGAATATTATTAGAAAAATTCATGATATGTCCCCATGGTGAAATGAGCAGCAGGTGCAGGGTTGCTGCAAGGGAAATTAAACAGGCAGTTTGAAGGGGCAGATAGATAGCATAGCCCTGGGACACATTCATAATAGCAGAAGAGATGTGAATATTCCCTTAACACATGCAATTACACTCTGCTGATTTGAAAACAACTGATTTTATTGTGAAAAATAAAGTCATAAGTGGCCAGAGAGCCAAAAGAGCACTCTTGAAAGTTTCTGAGTACCATTTTTTTTATTAAATCGGAGCACCAGACAAGTTTGGAGCTATTAAACCAGGGCTTCAGGAAAGGCATTATTCTCAGCTTGCAGGACAGGAGCTGTGGAGAGTACTGGTTCAACAAAACTCCCAAAAGCCAGAGGAAATTTTTTTTTCTTCATAGAAGGCAATCATTGGAAAGGAATAAGAAGATGTGAGTAACACTGGTACCTCTACAGAAAAAATACTTCAGTATAGGTGTTTCTTAAATGTTTCCAACACATTAATCCTATAAGGCAGCAAATGAAATCCTATTCTGATGAAGCCAAATACTGCTCCCCAAGAGATAAACTGAGAATAAATTTGCTGATCTCAGTGGAGCTAGTGTGGATTATACAATTGTGTCATGAAATGAAAGTACAGTTTGGCTCTTTCTCAGCTAAGCAAGGGAAATGTCAGCTTTATAAATGAAACCAGCCACATAGCAACAGCCCTCGTTTCCCTTATCGAGCACAGACTCTGCTTTTAATTTCCATTTGTATTAAGGAAGTTTTATTTGGGTCATTAGGCATTTTTATATCAGCACATCTGCCTTTGACTATAGAAACCAGTGATATGGCTTCCAAAACTAGCAGTGAAAGAAGAAAAAGAAAGATTGAGAACAGCTTTAAAACACTGTAAAATGTGTTAGTTATAACTAATTATTTTAATTCATATATTAGCTGGCTGAAAATACAAGATGAGTTGCAAGATTTTATAAATACATCAAAGACTTTTGGTTACATCAAAAGGCATTCACATGCTTTATCTGTTATATTTAGGGATTAAGGTTTCCTATTCAAACCAGTTGTCTTTTTTTTCCTTTGAAGAGCAGATGCTCTAAAAGAGCATTGATACTTCAAAAGAATATACCTTGTACATCAAGTAACTTAGTAAAAAATTTGTCTTATGTTCCTCTCTCTGTATCTTGCAGAAGAGAAACATGGAACTGGCAAATACTTTTGTCAAAAACTTCAGCACCATTATGCTAAAATGAAAATGTTTCATATATTGCTTCCATTTAGTCCACCCTGTACTTGTTTGAGAAATAGGAACTCTGTGTTCACACTAAGTTGGACAGAGGAGGAAGACTTCATTACCTTTACACTAGTTTGTGTTGCTAAGCCTCACACTATAGGTGTGGGGAACTTCACTGGTGTGATGTCATACTGCACTTTCAGTTGTGGAATAGTTGCTACATTGGAGAAGGTCTGAATCATCTGAAGCTGAAATCAAACCAGTGTTTTTGAGAAATTTCCCACAAGATTTCCAGTGAACTTTGAAAAATTCCCTCAAATGCTTCATAAGTGAAGCAAAACACAGAGGTACATCTTAGAAATATTACAAGATTAGGATAAATGTGATGCTTTTCTTCATCAAACAATACCAAAATAGCCATAGATTTTGAAATATAGAATTGCCAGGGAACATAACTAATGAATGGGATACAATAAACAGGTAAAGTTATATGACTGTAAGTGCAGAGAAAACCAATCCAAAACTTGTCCAAGGGGTAATCCTTCTGAAGAAAGGTTGCTACAAAGATGGTGGACCTAAGTCCTCTTAATTTAAGTTAAAATAGAGGGCAATGCTTACGGAGTGGGAGTTTGGTTTGGAGTTAGAAAACCCTGGCAGGCAGGATGTGTGAAAAATATAGTAGGGCAGTGCAATGCTGGAACAGGTGCATAGAGACATTGTGGTATCCTTGTCCAGAGGGATGTGACAGTGCCAGGTCTAGACAGTGGCCCAGCTATTTTAGCTAAGTGGCTCCAGAGACTTCCTCCAAACAGTGTTTCTACAATTGCTTTGGTGACTGAAGGCCAGCATCTGCTTAGAATTACCATGTGTTTTCTTGGAATGAATCTTGCTTAAAATATGGCAATACTTTGTTTACATTAAATGTGAAAGGGCAGGTTGGGTGTACTGGAGTGTGTTTGTAATCAATACAAATCTGTCACTCTGTTGGAATTTTGTTCCAAATTTGTGTAGTAGAAAGTTTCTGGCCAGCATCTCCCAGCATCCTTGACACCTGTGGAAAGATTTCAAAAGGATTTTCATTTCCAGGAATTACTCCTTTAAGCACAGATGGGAGCTTGTCTTCTAAGTGCTAATAGTTCCCCTAGACACCCATAACAGTGAATTTCCTACCTACTGTATTGATTAGTCCAGAGAAATTGCTAATCCTAAGAGGAAAATGGTCATTAAAAGGAAGCATAGTTATTTCATATTCGTTATGAGCTTTTTTTTATGCCACTCCAACTTAGAATAGCTAGTTACCAGCTTCAATCTGCAAAAGAGTTATCTCATTTTTTTGCAGCTCTAGCCTAGAGCAGTCCAAATGATATTCAAAACATATATAACCTACAACATATCTAGTAATTAAAAAAAAAAATTGACAGACAAGATTACTGTGAACACCTAGTATCTAAAATACTTCACTGAATAACCTAAATACTTCACCGAGTTAATTTCTTCTCTAAGATAATGCATACATTTCAGAAGAGCATGCAGTCTTGATTTTACAATTGCTGCTGCTGTAGAAACTCACATTATTCTAAGTAACAGTCCCAAAGTTCATCTATTCTGGTGACTTCACCTCCATTTTGTATTGTACTTATAATTTGATTTTATTTTCTTTCATCTTACTTTCAGTGTATTTTGTTATACCAAAGGTTGTCTCTGTGTAAATAATGTCTAAACATTGCCACTTAGGTTGGTTTTCAAAGAATTCGTAAGAGCACATGTTAACAATGTGATATTGTGTCTTATGTGCTTGAAATTATACAAATGCTTTAAACACTGAATAGGAAAAACAGGTTTCTCTTCCCTCTATTATTGCAATGAATTGAAGATCAAACAAACTTGGAAATGAAATCCATGACAAAAAGTACAGTACATGCATAAAAACTCATTCCCATGAGTTTAAAATGACAGTAACACTGGCTGGCTCATTGTTAATTTATATGAAAGACAATATTTATATCAAAGGCATCTAGTGCAATTCAGTCAATTGGAGATCAGAGTTTCGTCTGAGCTATTTAATTCTACAAGTTTAGAGAGGGAGGATCCCAGAGGTACTTCTTTTCTGAGTGATGAGCAGAGGTTTAACCTTGTGACTCGTATCAGGTTTAAAGCCGACTGTATTCCCCACATCCCCACCTCTCACATTCCCACTCCCACTTGTTAAGAATAGCATGTGTAAATAGTAAGAAAATAAATGAGCAAATGACTTGGTTTGTTTATGTTCCCATTAATGTAGGAAAAGAGCTATGGTCTTATGTCATTATAAACGTATTAGCCAAGGAAATCCCATGGGAGAGGAAAGTGTTATTTGGGTTAAACAACTTAGATAACCTGGCTGTAAAGAATCTTATCGTGATAATTAGAAGACTTCTAGACATTATTAGAGTGAAGATTCATAATAACTTTCTACTTGGAGGCATTAAGGCGAAAAAAATCTAATTAGCTAAAAAATAGAGCTTGATCAATTGTAAACCTATGGGGTTACATGATGTGACTGCCAGCAGTGACAGGGGGCTGAACTCATTGATGTCTCTCTGTTGCTTTGATTCTTACTGGAATATATCAACCCTTCTCAGTTGTTCTCCTGCCTGTGAGAGAGGAGACAGCTTGTATATTCATGGTATTGGAAGAAAGCAAGACTGACAATTTCACAAGACATTTCAGTTCGTTCCATCATGTTCCTCTCTGATTCAAGTCCAAAGCAGTAACTCTGTCATTCTCTTTTCACAGTGAAGTGTGCACTTCCCCAACACTAGTGTGAGTTTCTAGAATTGTGTTCAATGGGTTGGTGTAAATCTCCACTCTGCCTCAAATCCCCTGTTGTTACAATGATCCTCTTGGGTCCCTTCAAACTCAGAATATTCTGTGATTCTATGATTCTGAAATAATGATATTGCTCAAGACTCATAGATTTCTTTCAGTGATGATTTCCCCCACATTCTCCTGAGGAAAATTTCCTTTTCCTTTATTCCACTGCCATGGGTGCACATACTCCATTTTGGCCTATTCAGGATGTGACATCCCATCACCTTCACCTCTTACCTTAGACAATAAGGCCAGCTGCCCATCTGCACCTTTACTGGCTCAGGTGTCCTCCTGCAACACAGCTCCACCAAACCTTGAGGATCCAAAGAAAACCTGTGACCATGTATTTTCATAGGGCTTATCAAACATGTTAAAGATGACACAAACACAGCTTTCCAGATGAGTCTGTTCTTGCAGAGGCAGACAAGGCATTGACATTTTGTAGGTATTTTGGAACACCTCAGAGAAGATAAGGCTTTCCAACCTGGCAAAACTTTTGGCAAAGGACATAGACACAAAACATCCCATGCCTCATTTAAGTTCATACATGTGAAAATGATAACCTGTAGCATATTTAGTAGTTTAGATTTACTGTCTTTCTTCTACCTTATTATATGAAGTCACACTCATTAATCTTCATGAAAATAAGCCCGTGTTATAAAGGAGTGGCTGAAAAAAGTTTTATCCCTCATACTTTCCTTAATTTGAGGACACTGCAACTAAGAAATTTTGAAATAAGATAGAATAGGAATTTTGTCTTATTATATCTTAATGTATTTTTGGTTTGGATGGACAAAATTACCAGGGGAAACGCTTTGAGTATGGTGTCATTCAAATCTGCTTTAAACAGGATCAGATAACTAGGTAGGAAAAAATTATCTGCATTCTGTAAAGCCTAATCTGTAGTCACTTATATTTTACCCTGTGAAATAATGAGGTAGATCACCAGAATAATAGACAGGATGCATAAAATAAAGCAACAATTTCTCTTTAGATGTTTGTGCCTTGTTTTACTGTAAAGTGCATGGGTTTTTTCTGTTAGCAACCCTAATTTCCTTCTACGAGCTTGTAGAATCCATTTGTTTGAAGGGGACATAAGCCACTGTAGAGTCATGAAGTTGAAGAGTTTATAGAATGTAATCAGCTTGTTTACATTATTAATCTTTTTAGTTTTTAACAGCCTACATTTTCTCTGTCATTCTCCCAGGGCATTATGGCAGCAGTAAAGCTTTTCCAGATGAGGCTGCCAAGCCTGAGTTTTCAAAAGTTCTCCCTTCACAGCTGAGGATATATTCCACTACAGTCTTACTGAGGAGATCCTAGATTGAAAGAGGAACCATTTCAAGCTGTAAAATCTGTGATGGAGAAAGGGCTGAACTTGCTGTGGGATTAGGATATGTCCTTGGCTTTTTGGTTGGTCTGCATGGGACATATCCCAGGCACTATCCTCCTGGTATTAGAGCTCCACTTTTATGGAGGCCCCTGGCTCCCAAGAAGGCTCTCCACAGAGTCCACGTGCCTTTCATACCTCTCCTGCCAAAGCTCTCCTGGAAAAGCAATGGCTGGGGCTGCCATGCAAGTTTTGCCGTGGAGTCAAGGGGCCCAGGATATACTGTTACTCTTTTTCCTCCATAGGTAACATAACCAACTGCCGTGGCAGAGAAGATTTTGGGAGGACAGGTACAGGAGACAGCACACTCACAAGTGTGACATGTAGGGAGCTCCTGGGAGAAGATAAACAGCCCCTTTTTGGCTCCTAAAATTATAACAAGAAACTAAGCAAAATAAACCAAGAAAGTGTTAGAGAAAGTCAGAAGAATTATACTCCAAAAGTAGAATTCCAGCCTCTGATGCAGAGATTTGGGATTTTGCAGTGTGTAGCCCATGACTGGGCTAACGTCAAAACCACGACTGTTTGTGGAGTAACGACCATCAGAGGAGCTGCCTTCTAGTGCTTCAAGCTATAAAAGCTGCAGATGTCAGGAGTATCTTAAAGGGAAATAGCCTTAAGAATGAAGTGTTTGGAGAAATCTTGTTGAGACATACCACACTGAAGATAAATCAATGCAATCATTCCTGGAAAGCCTGGCTGACAAATTTCCCTATCGCATAGTTTGTGGGGATAGCATAAAATGTTTCCTGCCTTACTGATGCAAACATTCCGGGTAATTTCAGTGAGACCCAGACTAAATCTTGGAATGAAGAAAATAGGATTGAGCCAGGAGTTTCCTGGTGCTTATGAAAATTCCCCAGGAGTCAGAAGGAAAATTATAGCTGTATTAAGGTAGCCTAGAATGTGAGAGATAATTCTTGATATGGACTTTTCAGGGGAATTTCAAAATTGATAGAAGATTTTTCTGATTAGATTCACTTGCTGCAGAGTGCAATTGCTACAATACTGTAGTGATTTTGGTTGGATAGGTTTTTCTCCATATTAAGAGAACAGCTTTCTAGAAGACAAAAATGACACATAAATGGATATGGCATACAGTAATTGAAAAATGATGCGTCTCAGTCTCCCATACATGAAGCTGATATGGCTAGACTTATTTACAAACTGTTTTAGGTCTTCAGTATAAAGTAATTGAAAAATGATGTGTCTCAGTCTTTCATACATGAAGCTGATATGACTAGACTTATTTAAGACTGCTTTAGGTCTTCTGCAGAGGTGATACAGTTGCTTATTACAGACAATAAATACAGATACTGAGAAGGAGTTTAGGTTCAGCTGCGAAACTACTGAACTTCTCATGACAGTATGGTTCTGGAAAGTTTCTGTATCTTCCAACCAGTGGTGAACCAAAGCAATGCCTAAGCAAAGGGGCCAGCTGCCATTTATCTCATTTAGGATATGTGACTATCTATACGCATTAGAAGTATGTTTTTAATGCTGAAACTGTAATTCTTTCAGGACAAAACCACTGTTCACATAAAGTTATCTGTTTTGTAGCAACCTGGTTCCTCTAAAATGCAAGTTGCCAGAAGTTGCGGGCAGTGAGCTGGATGTGGATGAGAGGTGAGGGGAATTCCAGGAGGAGCTGGGCTCTGAACTGGCAGCATGGAAAGAGAGCATCTGGTGGTGGGGAACTGTGACCCCAGTCATTGTGAGCCACACACAGGGAGACACTCCCCAGCACTTACAGTCTCATCCTTTCAAATGGGATCAGCAGTTCCTCCTATGAACTTCCTTTAGGGCTACTGTAAACACTGAGACATTTCTTCTCATCCTATTGAATAAACTGCAGAAACAGAAAAAGTCTCAAGACCCCTTGGGAATGCTTGTTGGCTATCTAAGCACAGACACAGGATTATATAGCTGTGGGTATGGAGTCCTTGGTTGGATCAGTTTTATTTTACTGGTTACATGTAAAGTTGTGTCAGTGTGCTGACCTGAAGCCACACACTAAGAATTAAAATAGAAAAGAAAGGATGTAGCATTTAGGACACAATTTCCAGAGTAATTATTTTGGTCCAGTAAAAGCATTTCTTTTTTCCTAAGAAAGTAGGAGGAAAAAAGAAAACTCTTTCCCCTATGGTATCTTTCTCTGCTTCTGCTGCAACAATTAAGTTAATATTATCACATCTGCTGTACATCCTAATGAGGGTCAGAGGGTCTCATTCAAGAGCAAGAAGCCTGAGATGTTTCTTTCTATAACCCTGCAAATAAAGTCTTTATTATGGCTGAGGAATATGACAGGTACTTACATCCTATTCTTTATATCTACAAGCAATTAATATAGATTCATTTTCTATTTCTCCTATTCTAACAGCTATAATAGTCTTTGGTTTTTTTCATAGAATTCCTAACCAGGAGCCAGTGATTAGTGTATACCCCAATGGCATGTGTCTATACATCTGAGGCACCATCAGGCAAGGAAATAAGAGTGTAAAGCAAAATTAATCAATGAAATAAATGAAACTACCATAATTTTTTTAGTAAGTGATGAGTTTGAATTTTTAGGCTTTCAAAGTTACTAACTTTGACTTTTGGGAAAAAAAAGAAAATCTAACCCTCCAAATAGTTTCAGCCCATGTGGAAAAATAAATTTTTGGCTCACAGCTTCTAAAAGGATAATTCAGCCTAGTCCAATCTTCAGGAGTAACTAAAATTGTGATGCCAAATTTCTGTTTCTAGCCGAAATTGTTTTGTTATGCCAAAAATGTGTCTTGAAGAATTAAACTGCCTGAGGTTAATATGTTTTCCCTGATTTACAATGTTTGGTTAAAAATGTATTTAGGTCAATGACAAGCAAAGCAGGGTATAATTTAACTTGAAAAGAAGTTACTATAATGCTGAAAACCTTACTGAGAAATTTTGGATTTATAAAAGATAAAGGGAAATGCTGACAAACCAGAACTATCACAATGCCAGAGAGTAAAATAGTCTTAAATAATGTGCATATTTTGTGAGGTATTCTTTTTATAATTGACAGTGGAAATGTGTGTACTTTGCAAATTCTAATCATGGCATGTACTGCAAGATCAGCAAAGGTTTATATATAACTTCATCTGCATAAAGCAACTGCAGCGAGCTATAACCCATCTAAAATTAATGAATTTACAGATCAAGCCCAGTAGTCAAACACCTGTATTTAAGTGCCTACTCACTCTCTGTATCTGAGTAAGGAGTTACAGTATGTTAAACCCAATATCTAGAATTACTTTTCATCAGCTGAATAGCTCTTGAGATCCAGGGAAGGGGAAAGTTCAGCTGCCTGAACAGACTTTTTGAGGTGGTAAATATTTCCTCTACTTAGACATTTTGAATTATTCTGCACAGCTTCAGCTGCTGCTGCAGAAAATCCTGGGCTCAATCTGCCAGTCCCCAATGGTGACAAGCCTTGGGTGCCGTGGCCCGTCTCATTTGGCACTGACAGCCTGAGTCTGGGTGACTGAGTCTCACCTTTTGTTTACTGTGGGTAGTAGAGGCTCAATTCAGTTGTATGAACAAAGATGGGCTTAAAATAGGCTATTTCAGAGGACTCAGTATGTCAGGAGAATCTACTCAGGTATTGCAAATATGGGTCAGGCCTTAGGGGATAGTCATGCTGTGCTGGCCAGGCAGCCAGCAGAAAGGCAAAATGTCTTACCTAGGTCATTTTAAAAGGCACTGGGTGCTAAGCTGGGGCAACTGAATGGAGCTGTCAATTTTCATTAAATCTAACAGGAGCACAAGAATCTGGAACTGAATTTCTGTCTATGTCTTGTGTTTTAGCTGATTATTTAAACTCTCTCCATGATCAGCAAAGAGAAATGTTTCCAGGGTCACTTGCCTTAGATGTTTATTTCAATGTGCAGAAAATCTTCACTCACTCTGTGTTGATTATGAAAGGCTGCAGGAAAACAACAAAGGGGAGATGAGAAAAAAATGCCAGCTATGTTGTGTATTATTTTTTCAGAATATATTTCTATTAGTTCAGATAAGGTCTATTTTGTTCACTGGAAAATCTTTAAGTTTTAATGAGAGCAATTGTAGGTCCAAAGATACTTCAACTCAATGAATTCAAAAGAAGTTTTATGCAATAATATGCCAGTCTGTTCTGCTTTTACAGCCAATCTTTTTAAAGTGAAATCCTTGATGGGCTTGTATTTGCAATACAGTGAATTTCTGGGCAATTGCTACAGGACCATATTTTGGTACCTGAATAATTTTGCCTTTTATGTTCTTATAAGATACATAGAGATTAAATTGGCCAGTTCTGTTCCTCTACAGTCATTCACTGTCATTTTTAGAAAATGCAGGCTTATGTAAACTGCCCTGCATGAACAGGTCGGTTCAGAATTGAACCTCTGGTTATTGCTGCTGCAAAGCTATAGTAACTTTTTTTAAAGTAAGATTGCTTCTTCTCTTAAAAGAATTTTCAGGACACAATCTCTGTTTCCACCTTCTTAAAACTGGAGTTTGGTGTGGGGGTGGTGTTGTTATTAGGTATTTGGCTTTTTTAAACTGAGCAACCCAGATAATTTTGACTGCTTCAGGACCACATTCTGATTACAAGTCTTTGTAAGAGGCAAGAACCATAGCAGAAAATTGAGGGAATCAAGAAATTTTTTTTAAACAGAAAAAAAATCCAAAATAAAAAGCTGCTTGCTGTGGAAAATATCATCCCCCCCTTTCTCTCTAAGACATAGATCTAAAAAAAAAGTTATTCCAGCTCTCTGGTATTTGAGTAGATGGACAGTTTAGGCTGAGTATTGTCTTTAGCTAAAACAGGCAGTTTCTAGGTGCCAGACAGCTAATAAAAGAAATCAACTTATATTGCTGTACTAAATTAAATTAAATTGCTGTGTTAACTAATTTTCCTCTGTACTCCAGATTAGATTGCTATGGATTTTCCCATAAAATAATGAATGTCATCTGTATTTTAGTACTAGTCCAGACTCATCCTGACTCAGCTGTGAAGAATTTTGCTGTCAGGAAAGCCTCATATTATTTAATGAAATGTTTTCACAAAACACAGTACTTAAGTGATTTCTAAGCATGCTATAGTCACACTGGGTAAGAAGCACACATGGTTTAGGATTACATACATTTTTAATGCTGTTTATCAGAAAGGGGTATGATATTATTTCACAGAGTAAGAACTTTCAGTAGGTTTTAATAAGTTCAATGGTACAATTTACTGTGAAATTGAAATAGTTTCATGCCAAAGGCATAATCAGTATGAGAATAAGATTGGGATTTGATAAAATATGAGTTTAAGGGAATAAATTGTAGAGGGAGTTAGCAGTAGGGTCTGGCTCAAAATGGGCACCTTAGCTTTACCTTTTAGGAAAAGGAGAATACTTAATTTTGATTCAGAGCAGATTCACGTTTCAGCTAAAACTTCAGGCCTCCTTTTGATCCATTTGAATATGACAAAGGGCTTGACTGGGTAAGACAGCGGCAGAAAATAAAACCTTCATTATTATTTACTTTCCCACAGTGATCACCCAGCGAGCAGAGAAAGTGCCTTTGCAGGCTGTGCCCGCGCCAGCAGGACGGGACAAGCCCTGTCCCTGACCGTGACTGTGCTGGGAGGATTCTTGGCACGGAGCATCGCGCCGGGAGGAGAGGCTGCCGAGGTGCCTGGCAGTGCAGTCACAGTATTTCTCTTGGCAGCACATTTCACAGGTGAGCAGGGACCCCACAACGATTCAGGGGCATCTAATGCCCCATGTGGACAAAACCAGCAGCTGTGCAGTCGTGCTCAGTTATATCCCCTCCCCTCTGAGCGGTGCCTGTGTTGGCTCGGTTCTGAAATCGCAGTCTGACGTTCTGATGTGAAAGCAGAAACTGAACTAAGTTGTGCAATGCTGAAAGAAATAGCCACAGTGTGCCAGCCTGCTTCAGGTAGTGTCCTACCTCAGCTTTTCCTCCAGACAGGGTGATTAGATTCTGCTTATAAAAATAGCCCCTACATTTGTTTTAAACTCATCGTTTTGAAAACATTGCCTTTATGTTATTCTTTACATTTTGCAAAACACATGTAACTGTGTTAGTCCCAAGCGCTGTATTTTTGTCCCTGAAGGTTGGATTTGCAGTGCTTGAAGCGTAAAACCCCATCTCCATACCTGATACATTTGTTTATCACTCCGTTTTTCACTTGCCAATACATATAAACGAAGACCAAGGGAAACCTTTTAAGGATGCTAATGGGGAACTCTCCAGTTTGACAGGAGTGCTAGCAGGGTGCAAGGTTAGAGCAGAAAAGGAGGAAATTAGTCCTTCATCCTGGGAAAGCATTGCCTACTGATATAAGGAGCCATCTAATCTCAGTAGCCTTTTTAAACAGTTTACATGAAAAGGAAAAAAACCCCAAACCCAACAAACAGAGGGAAGAAAGGAAGAAAGAGATTTCTGTTGCAAATTGGCAGGAATGGTTGTATTGAGTTTCTGCTGATAAAATCTCTCCACAGCAAAGAGTTACAAGGAACAAAAGAGTCTTTATGACTCTTTAGAGGGAGAGAAATGAGGACATAACGATGAGGTTGAATATGCCAGCAAACTTCTCCAAACTTACCTGAGTATTTGGGGATTTATAATTTAAATTTCTGCATAAGCAACACATCTACCTGGGGTTTTTTTTCCAGTTATTTTGGTGGTTTGGTTTCTTTATTTTTTTTTTCTGAGCATGACTCAGCTATTTATGAGTATCCAAAAGAGAGATTGTACTCAAAAGTCAGAGATGACAGCAACTCACCAGGCTGTTTAAATGTGAATTTAAAAATCTGGGTTACTGTACCAGCAGTATGTTAGCAAGTGCAAGATAGTTTAAAGTAGCTCATACAAATAACATTTATATATAATAATCCAAATGTTTGTCTTCCCTGCAATAGCAGTATGCAAAATGTAAAGCATTTGAGAAATCACTGAAATAAAGAATAATGTATTTAATACCAATAGAAGAATACCAAGAGAAGAGAGAGAAAGTTCTAGATAATCTTTTTGGCATGAGATTAATATCCAATGGGAGATGGTAAAACCCTGAAGTTTAAAAAATAAAAATCTAAAATTTCTTCCATTATTCTGGAACCATTCAAGTTGGAGATATCTTAAAATTATTAATATTAGTCCACTGACACTTACCAGGTCAGTAAAGCAGTGAATATGATTTGATAAACTCCATAAAGGATAACACACAAAATTGGAGAACTTAATTCTTGACTATTATTTCCTAAAGCATCGAGAATGCCAAGGAAATATGAGAAGACTTAAAGCTTTCAGAAAGGGACATAATGACCTGGGATATGTAAATTAGATGTTCTGCCCTCAGGAACATACAGGACTTATGATTCCACAATATGAGTCTCTGGTAGCAATATTGGCTGCAGGTATTCTCATTATTATCTTTCACT
The DNA here is from genome assembly GCA_013399455.1 of Anthoscopus minutus. Taxonomy (NCBI): domain Eukaryota; kingdom Metazoa; phylum Chordata; class Aves; order Passeriformes; family Paridae; genus Anthoscopus; species Anthoscopus minutus. The sequence continues at coordinate 350,109 of VWYI01019972.1, read as the reverse complement.
GATTTCACCTGCCCAGTTTCTTGAATGGATAGATTGAAATCCACTGGGATCATTTCAATATAGTTTATGGAAAGCTTTTAAGCTGTTTTCATGGGTTTGTTTTGTTTGTTTGTTAGGGTTTTTTTTAAGTTCAGAACAGCTGCACCAAGACTGAAGCGTGAGTTGCTACTACCAATTCACACTTTGTATTATGAAATCTATTAACTTGTATCTGAAAGCTTGATATAGCACAGCTGGTGTCTTGATGGGAGCAGACATAGAATGAAATAAATGCATTAAAACTGGTAAAACTGGTAAAATAACTACTCAGAATCATTTTAGAAGTTTGAATGCCATCTTGGTCTCTTACCTTCAGTCAACCACTTTACATCCTTAAATATGCAGTTCCAGTGAGTGGTTCTTCATCCTTCACTGATAATAGTTCTGAGCTTTACCAGCCAAACTACTTTTTAAAGGGAAGTTTTACATTCTTTATAGCTACAAGAATTGGTGTGAGAACTTCAAAAGCTAATTTTATGCTTTCAAGAAAATTCCCAGCATGCAAGAGTCTTCCTTGCCTACCACATGCATTTCACTCATTAGAAATGTTTCTCTAGGCTGCTACCCTGCAAAACCAAATTGACCCATAGCATCTCAGAGCTTGTTGTTGCCCAGTTGTTTTTGGGGTTCTGGGCGTGACAAAACTGGACCAATAACCTGTTTGGAAATGCTCATTTGGAGAACAGATTTCCTCAGGTGTAGCCAGCCATCTTAAAGCCTTATCTAACGCAAAAAAATTAGCAACATAAATAATTTTCATAATAATTGCAGGGATTAGAAAGTAATTATTATGTTTAAAGAGAAGTGCCTGGAGATAGCTAAAATCCATGCCTATTGACTCTGGATTTTGGTAAATTCTGTAAGAGTTTCCTGCTGCTATTTCGACTAAAAAGCTGTTGGCTGTCAATGGGGATGCTTTTCTTCTAAATAGGATAATGCACAGACACAAATTCCTTTTCATATATTTTCTTCCAAATGGAATGATCCATTGCTAAGGAGCTCTTCCCTGCTGGTGCTTATGATTAGCAAACTTTATCCAGGTGGCTGTTTTACCACATCCTGCAACTGCTGACTGCCCATCAGAGTCTAACTTCTCTTCTGTATAGAGATACTTTTAACTGTTTCTGGGTCAAGGCCAAGCCAGAAGTCTTGCCTGTAAACATACCTATTTCCAGAAGATAAATAAAATATCCTCCTAATAATATAGTACTTCTGAGTGCTACTCAGGATTTTCAGAGAACTAACTTGTCTGTATTAATTTTCAATAAAAAAATGTGAGTTTATATTTTTTCTGTACAAGGTTCTGTATTTTTTTCATATCCATGTATAATGTTATCCTCAGTGTCTATTAATTGTCATTTTTCCAATAGCCATTAACTCTGTTCATGTCACAAATATCTTTTTGCAAGGAGTTTCACATATAGTATAGAGGTATTCTGCAATGTATAGAAAAGTGCTTAATTTTGATGAATTAATCATTATTAATTGCAGTAATTAACTCAGGTGGAAGAGAGAAGATGCAAATGCAGAAATAATGACAAATAGGTGATATAGCTTACAAGTGGTAGTAATTCAAACTCTCTGAAACAATGTAATTCAGATGTGAAATGAAGCAGGGCCAATGTATAGTAAGGAACAGATGGAATTGATAAATCTCAGAACAAATCATCATAGGAAACATTTGGAAATTATCAGGAAAAACAAACAAACAAAGAGGTTGCCTTAAATCCTAGAGCTTGCTCATCACATGCTATTGCTTAAAAGAAGCTGGAAAACAACTATTGTGAACAAAAAATGGTAGACTCATTCCAGATCATCAATAAAAATAATAAACAGAAAAAAGCTGTCGTACCTCTACACTCTGAAAACGAGTTTCTCTGAATAGCTCCTCTGAAGTATCTTGCTTGACCCATTCACTAAGAAGATATTCCAGGTCTTCACTCTGCATTCAGAAAGCCAAGCATCTCACATATATGTAACACCTCACATAACTTCCTGCTTTAGGTGTTCACTCATACTGGCCCTACCTCTCCTGTGGTTCTCAGACAAGGATTTTCTGAATGATCCTGGAATGTACATAAAGCTTGCATTTTGTTTATTTATTTTTTTGCTTCAGTTGTATGTCGTAATATTTTGGAGTGCTGCATGTTTTTAGGATGCCTAGATGAAAGATACTAAAGGAATATATCCAATAGAAGACATTTTACATGAGCAAAGAAAGGTAGCTTTGAGTAACAAACAACTATTTAAGATTTATATATAATTTATATAGTTAAGTCAAATAAAACAAATTAGGTCTCAGTTATTCCTTCATTTCTTTACCAAATTTATAGTTCCCACATGTGAAACTTATCAGTCTTATGAGAATACCAAAATAGTCCTAACTACCTCGGGCTTAACTTGCATTTAAATGCAATAGAAATAAATAGAAATAAAATCTCTTTGGGGTTAGCTTATTATTTTTCTAATTTTACTTTTTTTTATGTGTAGTATTTTAGTCCATATATTTCAGATTTATTTTTCTAATATAGCTTTAGTAAAGTGGCAAGTACTAGTCCATAAAACCTTACTGGAGGAAAAAAAAGTCTAAGGAAAATATTTTCAGAAGCAAAGAACTATGAAAAGTTTGAGACAGGTACAACAGTCTGCGCCAGATACTGTTGTCTTTATCACAAATTTGTTGTAATGGGAATGGAGATAATAACATTTTATATCACATCAATATTCACATGAGAAGAATTCATTTTAATTTGCTTTCTAAGTTTACTATGATGCTCAAGGTTACACATCTGCCAGTGATGCATTGCCATATAGTGGAGGTAGAAAAAATGCAGTGGAGAAAGGTACCCTGTGTCCAGCAGCTTGTTACCAGGGTCCTGCACTGCTGTAGCCTCCACAACCCTGTAAGAGCCATGTTTATTAGCACTGAGCTTTGAGACACACAATTCAGCCATGGCAAGAGACATGAGTGGTTGCACTTGCTCTGTCAGTCAGATTGTTGCTCACAGCCACCACCTGTTGGGAGCAGGCAGGGTACCTGTAGGTTGTTAATGTGGAAAGTGAAGGGTTTCTGACAAACTCAGCTCTTCCACAGAAGAATGGACTAGTGTATTTGGGTCTGTATTTTTATATGCTTTTACTTTAGTGTTTTGTTTATCTTCTTAAAACCTTTATTGGTCATAATGAGAAAGGGGACTGGGATTAGGAGATTTTACAGCTGCTTTATAAGAACTTTCTCAACAAACATCTTAAAGAAACTGCTCCAGAGGGACCTTGGAAATACATTTATTTCCAGATCCTGTTTACTCCTACTCTTATTGGGTATTCCCAAGAAGGAATGAGCTTAGAAAAGAAGAAATACAAAACAAATTTATAGGAGTTCAGTGAAAGAGACTTGGATATTCTGACAGCGGAAACTGTTCTAGAAATTATTTCTAAATAATTAAAGCTTAGTCTAAGCAGGGGAAATCCTCCTAGCATTCACTATAATGGATATGTCCAGTACTGAGGTGCTAGTTATACCTTCATCAATGAACTATGCAGAAGATAAGGAAACAAATGGGAGTTTTTTTGTACTCTTTTGCTTCCACATCTGTATTAATAGATTTATTCTCTGTAACTGTTTCTATTCTGTCTTGATATGACATACACGAATAACATACATTTAAGATCTCTGGGAGGGAAGGGAAATGTTCAAAATATAGGGAAGAAACTGCAATTCTACTGGCCCTACTGCTCTGGAAATTATTTAACTGCATGTGGTACAGTCATTTAAACTCAGAGAAACTTTTTCTGTGGTTACTGCATTCACAGCTAGTGTTAGAAGTTTTTTTCTGTTCTTTTATTTTTCTTCAGATTCCATCTAGTGATGCTTTTAGAAATGCTAGAAAATTAGAGAATAAACCCATTATCATTCCTTCCATTTTCAACTAACTGTCAATCAAACTTCCCACACAATTCTCCCTAATCTTCCTCCTGCTCCCATAGAAAGTATTTGGTTTTTTAAATTTTCTTTTTTCCTTGCAACGTTGTTAAAACATTTTTGATTCCATCCCTTCAGCTTGTGATGACCACAATTCCAGTTGCAGGTCATGTTGAAGCATTTTTTCCAAATGAAGATTCATGGTGCTATTTCCCAGCTTTGCATTGTTAAAAACAAGCTTATTTCAAGCTGAATAAGACTGTACTACAATAGAATGCTTTTTCTACCAGATTTTCTCTTCCATTCTTATCCTAAAGAGTTTTTTTTCAAAAAAAATCCTATCTTCACTTCTTTTGATTCTCAGTTCTATAAGTATAAATATAAATATATAAATATATAAAGCAAAACATTTCTTATTGCTGTAAAGCATTAAGAATACTTATTTTTAATGCTTTTTTCCTTGACTCTGAATGTCAGAGTTATTGCCTGTTCATTGAGCAGTGAAATGGATAAAAAGTAAGACTTATTGCTGCCTGGTAGCAAGACACTTTTGTCCAACTGCTTCATGAGACAGTGGTTGCTTATTAAAAATGTCTAAAATGGGAGGTGTCTGCCTCTGAGAAGAAAGGGAGCTGGGGCACTCTGGTGACTCACCAAGCTTTGAATCAAGCAGACCCTTTGTTCCCAGATTATTATAGAAGCAGATGTATGTGACGTGGAAGATCCCCAGCTCTGCAATTACCCCTGAGTTTATCTGAGAAAGCAAAGGCCTCCCTCAAGCTTCAGGTGAGGATGTGTGGCAGAACCCTGAGCATGCCGTGGTGCCCACTCTCAGCAAGGAGGAGCAGATTTGCACAAATAAAGCTTCCCAGGGCTGTTTCTCACTAACAGCCCACCTTCTGCTGGGCAGCACTGCTGGGTGTCACCCTCTGCCCATGGACCAAAGAGGCAAAGTTCTACTGAAGCTACTGATGCCAATGGACAGCAGGGAGCCCAGCAGCTCGGTATGGCAGCCCTGAGGCACTCAAAGCTGGTACAAACGAAACCTTTGGAGAATAGATTAAGTGCAGATTTTTGATGTAATTCCTCAGATACTATTCTGTAGCTTGCACAGGTCGAGGTTAGAGTCTGTTCCTCTGTCAAATGATGCTCTTAGAACATATCCAGACTATATATTTTCCCTTATTCTTTGTTGGGAAGACTAAGATGAAAGCTGAGCTCTTTTCTTAGAGAGCACATGCAGACAAGCACAATATTCATTGTAAAGAACTCACTATGTCCATTACCATGAGAAAAATCTCCTTCCCATGTCTCTTTCACATTTCACCATGGCAAAGGAAACCCAAGTCATGCGGTGATAGAAAATTAACATACTATTTACCTGATATTCACCATTATACATCATTAAATATAGTATTACACCTGTTGTGGGTTTAGAGCTAGCCAAAACCCACTAGCCCACCCATGTTCTGTTGTGAGATATGATTTTAAAGGAAAGGAAAACGCAGGCTTAAACTTAAGACTATAAGGGAAATTTATTAACAAAACAAACTAAAAAGGAAATAACAAGGAAAAAGTCCAAATGAAACCTCGAGAACACTTCTCTCACTCACTTATCTCTTTTCCACTTGACAACACAAAAACGAAATCTGGGATTTTTAAAATCAGTTATCACTTCTACAACAATCTTTCTCTATTTCACATAAAGCAAAGAGTCTTCTTTTTCAACACTCTGGAGATATGTCCACAAGAACAGTTCTCTGTGGCTTGCATCTTCACAAAACAGCAGCTGCCCGGTTTAGAAAAAAAACTCTGCTGTTGTGAAACTCCTCCCATTTTCTTTCATTGAGTCAATGG